>JBBVQN010000088.1:0-77572 GCA_038993655.1 Talaromyces verruculosus | reverse complement strand
TTCCCTCATGTTACGTTTTCTATTCAGACATGCCCTTATAGTGAGCATTAGGCGGGACTAGCCCGTAACACCTATAAATGCTTGAGGCAATTGCCCTTTCTGAACTATGTTATTATATCTTGTCTCTTACATATATCGTTCTAGAGTTATTAAAAGAAGGTGAGTTTCCTAATAATAGATGATTATAGCTTAAACTAACTATGGTCAGAAATTACTGAGTTTCTATTTTGTATTGTTAATTCTCAGGCCAACAGAATACATAGAAGAGTTATGGTTTTTTCTTGATCATAGACAGCCACTGCTCCCACCACTTATGGTACTGTTCAAGAATCTATAAATAAGATGCCGCAAGCAGCACTCTATTGTTAAGAGCGGTATGGATTAAGCTACATTATGAAGAGGATTACATTTGTTCTTGCACCTGAGATAATTCAATGTGTAGTTTTGCTCAACTCTGGAATAGGAAGATTACTTTGAATATTTTATAGGAATGGATATGGCTATAATCAGCAGGTTATACATACACCATTTACGGACCATCACGGTGGCCCTTTCTACGAAACCGAGTGGGCTGGATGTGCTGCACTTATTAGATTTATAAATTCCAGAAGGTCACCTTACAGCTGCTGATACTAGAGATCTCTCGCATTATCTGTAGGAGTCCTTGTGGAGTATCAAGTGTCTGAAACCAAGCCGTGTAGAATCAGTGGTCCAGCTTCTTCAGTATTGCAATTTAAAAATAACCCAATTTGATATATACCATTTTTCCTGATATCACTTGTCAATATAATTACTATATATATATGATCTTCTAGAAGATGATTATAAAGAGCTATAAATATTATAGAGACTCCATGGACACCTATTCTATTTAGAGAAGCACTAACTATTAAATAGGCATAGATTAGAGCGATGTCTTCTAATCGTACTTAGATATGTCAGCCGGAAATTAGCCCCAAATATGCCTACTATGTAAATGAACCATATGGAGTACAAATAAGGCCTCAATCTCAGTCAAGCGGTCCATTTTCCAGTTCTCAAGATGATACTTGGTAGCTTCCTCCATCTGGCGTGTTATGAATACAAAAATGAAAAGCGTTGAGCCATGAAACATTTCGTACCACCTCGTGCGCTGAAACGACCGAAGGGAGTGGAAGGGAGTAGGACCATAGGCGCGAGACCGCCGGACAAAGAAAAGTCTAAAGCGACTAGTTACAAGTCATGACGATAACAAGCGGTTGAGTTGGTTGTGTGTTGATGATT
Organism: Talaromyces verruculosus; assembly: GCA_038993655.1. NCBI lineage: Eukaryota > Fungi > Ascomycota > Eurotiomycetes > Eurotiales > Trichocomaceae > Talaromyces > Talaromyces verruculosus. Next base: position 76,309 of record JBBVQN010000088.1, on the reverse strand, counting down.
GTTGGGACTACATGGCAATCGATTCAAATGAAGATGGAAACAGGGCTACCTTCCAAAACAGAGGTTGTCATCTAGGAATCGTTTGGAAACATATTTGTGGTGTTCATTTCTTGGGTAATGGATTACAGGTTCTATATCGGAAATTCTTCCATTAAAACCGTTGCATATCCGACATCAGACATAGATCCAACCAAGGTCAGGCAGAGCATTTAAGCAGTTTCATAGGATTCGGTCATGCCGTTTTGCTGTAAACCTTTGTTAGCGGATATACATAAAAATCCTATTAAGAAAGGAAACTTACTCCCTTGCGGCTGTACTTGATACCAACGGCAGTTCCGCTGACAGCATCGTAAGGAACAGGGCTGGTGTAGTTGTATGTAGGCTGCAATCCGTGGTAGGTCTGCTGGACGGTGTGAAGAACGGTATTGGCACCGGAGCATTGGACACCGTTGGTCAAAGGAATGGGCCAGGCACTGGAGTACTTCTTGGTGGACAAGGGACCGGGGTAAGAGGTGTTCAGGTTGGCGTTGGTCATGTCAACATCGTAGTTGATGTAGTTGACCTTGTCGGCAACGAGGGACAACAAGTTGGCACCGCAGTCCCAGCGACCGAGGGAGGGGAGCTCCCAGTTGGCGGAGAGAGAAGCAATCACAGAGTAGTGGGTATAGAAAGTGCTATCAGTGGTTCCCTTGAGGTTGTCAGGGACGGCGCCACCAACCAAGAGGGTGTAGACAGAGTTAGGATTGGTGTGGTTGCCATTTTCATCAAAGGTGAGCATAACAAGGGTATCCTTCATGAAGTACTCGTTCTTAAGAAGATCAGCGAGGAAGTTGTAAGACCAAGTACCGCTAAAAGCGATGTCGGTGTCATGGCCGTCATTGGTCATGTTGGGGGTAATGAAAGAGTATTGGGGTAGACGCTGCTTGTCAAGATCATCATAGAAGCTGCTAAAGTTCTTGATCTGGCGCAGACGAGTGGCGTCATCGGTGACAGAGTTGAAGATGACGAGAGGGTTGTGCTTGCGCATGTAGTCCTTAGCGCCAGTCTCGGGGTAGCGAAAACCCTGGTAACCAGCGTATGGGAGACCTTCCTGGTACTCGCCCCAGGAGATTTCACGGGTATCAAAAAGGTCGGCAATGGTAGAGACATTGTTAGGAATCTGCCACCAATTGTCGTTGTCCATTCCGAAGTGGTCACCGCCAGCAGAGGCGACGTAGTTGGGCTCAGAGGGGTGAGTAACGGTCCAGTAGTTGTTCAAGAAGATACCATTCTTCTTCAGCTCGTCAAGATGAGGCTCAATCTCAGCGGTGGCCAAGTCCTAGAAACATTAGTTCTGCTTCTCGTGCGGTGTGGCGCGGATAACATTTCCGATATGACACACAAGTGTACCTAGGTCGAAAATAACTTACAGTGTTCTCCAACCAGATATCAATGAATCGGTTAAAGACCTTTCCGGGCACGTTGGAGACGGGAGAGTAAGGCTGGACGGAAGCTTGAGCAGCAGCAATCTCAGCATCAGAAGGGTACTGCTCAGTGGTGGTCTGAGCAGCAACCAAGCTGCAGCTAGCCATCATCGCCATCAAGACCTTTTGCAAGGTCTTTTGGGACAACATTTCGATGAATGCTTGGTGTTTGAACTTGGTGTTTGAACAACAGCGGTGATGTTCGAGCAGTTACTTCCAATCCATGTCGTTGCTGAGGGGTATGAGCCCGTCTTTATATGTCCGCTGCCACCACGGTATCTGCATGGGCATGTCACTCGCAGCATTCTGTTGGATCTCGCGGTCAGACCTCTTGGCCTGGTTCTGCGAATTGCGATATACTTTTGCATCCGCAGATGTCGAGCCCACGTTTTCGAGATGCTTGGTCTGGATATTTCCTGATTCGGTGATGATGGCGCATTTCGTAATGCGAGAGGAGCAGTATCGTTGGTATATTCAGTATATTCACATAGTCATAAAGCACTGGACTGTCATGAGTTCAGTAGCAGTATCCTGCGGCTTTCCAATTCTCAAGAAATGAGAACGTTGCAGTGACATCCATTTTATCCCTAACGGCATTGAAGCTGTTCCGCGTAGGATTGGACCCGAAGTCGTACTACAGCGTTCACGGAAGCGATCGGAATTGCACGGAAAGAAGCACTGTGAGTGGGGTTACTGTCTATCTAGTTGCACACTCCTTGACACATTCTTGTGTAGGAATCTGGGTCTATTTTATATACAAGTTCTCATACAAATGGAATCAAAACGAATGACTGATAATGCGATATCGAAGGTTCTCGATATAAGCTGTTGTAGTTGATTTGTAAAGCTCAACTCAGCATCGATTTGAAGTCGATTTCTGTAGAAAATTCTCGGTATTTGTTGTGCTCGATATTGCGCTCCTTAACCAGGAACTAATCTAAATACAGTTTAGCTCATATTAGTTCCAACATGTAGACAGCTTCAAGCATGTTCTCGACACCATCCCTCTGATAGGCTGGATCCAGAGTTGTTTTCATCGTCTTCACGCATACTTCGAAGTTTATGCATTGATTGTATGTAAATTGTGTGTAGAATACATACAAACTGACGAATGTCGTCGAGAGACATTCCCACGAGGAATAGATCATACGAGATCTCCGTCAAGATCATTAAGAATTCGACTACAACGTGCTATCGTTGAGCACTCAACAAAAGATGTGAGAACAGATTATGAATTAGACTGAAAGGGGGTTTGACCTTGGCAAAAAGAACAGAGTCGGGCACGTGGCTTGACTAGCTCGACTTTGAGTCTTTCGCCTTGTATCAACGGCTGTTTTTCACAGCCCAAAGCTTGAACCAGGTCAAGCTTCCCACGTGTCGCTTGTCATGACTGTAGAAAGTTAGATCGCGAACTTGGCAAAGAGATCGACGTTGAATGTCAGAAGAAAAACACTGCAGGCGAAGGGAGCTAGTACATAATAAGAAGGTAGGATGACGAGACAGCAGCCAATCGTTTGCAACGTGATTCAAATGTTTTCTTTTTGTGTGTTTTGTTTTTCTTGCATGGAATTGCTTTTCATTGACACTAGGATATCAGGTCGAAACTAGATACAACGAAAAAAAATGGATCCCAAGCTAGAATATATCACTTAACGCCGTGGCCCTCGCACATGTTTCGTGACCGGTGATATAAAAATACACCTGAGAATGATTACCGAGAGCGAGAAAAAGACATAAAACATTATATATCCGAGTCTAGACACGCCGCAAGACTGCAAATCCATGTAGAAATCTCACACATTGTTCTCACTACTAGCAATGTGGAATTCAGTCGCTTTGTGAATATTGTATTGTCCAGTGGGGCTCACATCGGCAAGGTGTACATCACCACGCAGCACCCGAGTCTCCGTGGCCATGCCGCCAAATATATGCTCTTCAATGTCGAATATCCCGGTAGCTGAAACAACAAAACAGGGACGTGGGGCTAACAACATATATGTATATGAGGGTTTGACTCATCTGTACCTAACCAACAACAATAAGAACAATATCACCTTCATGTACTACCTATATACAAAAACATGTCACATCTCCCGCCGCGTGAATCGAATTTTTGAAATTGCGCGCCCAGATCCGGCCAGAAACAGCTGTAATTTTAGCAGTTTATTCCTCAAAGCCAGAGCTATCGATTGATCCTAGATTCCTAGTTTTACTAGGTAAGTGTTGGTTCTACGGGGCCTTAGACGCAGCTAAGGTTGCCGTAAGGCTAATCCAATCTAGCCTACAAGGATGAGCTGATCAATATGGCTGAATAGCATCAAATTGGTAACTGGCTTCTAAAACTATCTAACGGGGAAGGATGGCCATACTTATAAGTGCGTGGTGGCTCCCTTCCATGATCGTATGGTCAATGCCGCATGAAGTAGATACAAAGCTCCGTTGTTGGAGACCAGGTGTACAAAGCATGAAGCTATTCGCAAAGCAACAAACACATATAACAAAGATCCGTAGCACGTTGTGGAGCGTTGCAGCGGGCTCAAAGCGCGCACGTACGTGCGTACGTTGCAACGTCAATATCCGCCGGGTCCACGTATGTACTACCCGGATCCGGATATTGCTCACGAACCGACAACCAAGTAACTAAGGGGATGATAAGCCAAAAGGTTTTTATGTTGCACTAATAGTCTTATCTTTGAGAACAACCGCTCCTATTTATCACATTGAAATCCCTTTGGATGCTTCAAAACGAGCTGTTGAATCTTTTTTTGAATGTGTTGTTCTAGAGCGGATTCATGAATCAGTAGACATAAAATAAGAGTCCGGAGTAGACTGAGGTCGATCAATAATATCTATGCCGGGTCTCTTTTGCACTGACGTCAACTTGTCAGTGGCGATGGGGATCAACGAGTTGCATTTACCGCAATATCCGCTCTGCTGGATCCCCGAAAATTCGAATTTCGAGCTCGAAGCGCAAGATACGTGGAATTATCCCTGCTACGAACTCTCGTTCCCACGAGAAACCTTGGGTAGCATAGAAGAGGTGGAGCCTCTACAGGCGATTCAGCACAGGGCTAGGGGAGGTCGACTCTCGGTTGGTACAGCAAGGCACACACAGGTCTAGAAATTTCTGATTTATCTTCCGTCGAGTAGGTATTCGCTAGTTGTCCGGGCGTGCTACACTTCGTATTCTACCATCAATTACACGCTGCGACCACGGTGGGCCAGGGGGTTCTTGTCCCACGCCGAGATATGAAACTCACTCTGATGACATGGCAATTCCACGTTGAAAGTAGTCAGGACGCTTGGCCTAGAGGGAGCGGGCAAAGAAGAGATAACAGAAAAGGAGCGTGTTGAGCTATATAGAACCAATCAATCAAACAGGGATAAACTCGCCCGAAGCCCTCACTAAGGAGAGCTTAATGCCAAAACATGACACAGAGAAATGGAGAAAGCTATATACAGTACTATGGTACTATCACTTAGTTTACTAGTAGTCTAAATACCACCTGTACATGTATATTTTCTCAGTGTCCCTCTAAACTAAGAGGCATCTTACCTTAACCCAAGAAGTACTGTGCCCACCTGCTGTTGCCTTTAATAACTTGGATAAAGGCTCTAGCAATCATGCGCCACGTTTGCTCAGAAGGATGCAATTCATCGTACCACATGAATGCATCCGGATTGTTGTTGTCGATGCGAACACAGTCTGTCCCATTGAGTGTACAATGATTCATGTATCCCGTTACATTGAAGGGTGGCGTGCCGTTGAAATAACTCAAGGGATTATAATAGATATCACTCATCTGTCAGAAAAATGTAAGTGGCAGCACGTCGTCAGGTTAGGTGAAAAAAACCCACTAAGCCTTCAAGGTTCACGAGGGCAAAAGACGCTCCAGGGTACTTTTTCTGGTACGTGACCTCTAGCGGCGTTCTAAAATCGTATATCGCATTGATAGTAGCGACCTGCTGCAACATTCGTTGAGAGGCGACTGTGGTATTGCTATATTTGTCTGGCCAATATTGGGATGCTGCGAGACCTCCGGCCTCTGGCATTGCATATTGCGGAGCAAGGTACATGGCGCCAAGCTTGTTGAGAAGAAAGTAACGAGCACCGTGTCTGTATAGACGGTCAACCTGTTCAAAGACACAGTCAACATAATCCGGGAGGATCTTGCCGGGGACTTCAGAGTCAGTCAGAAACGCGTAGGCTCCAACATCATTTCCCCCAATCATGATAGCGAAGACGGTAGATTCTGGGGAGATATCCATAAACTTGGTTCCATTTGGAAACGTATAGCGGCTATCCGCAAAAAAAGCGGGAACTTCAACCGAGTTGATATCCGGGAAAAGTTTTTTTGTTACTGGTATGGTCTCAGGTGTAAGGTTATGAGAACACACTCCTCCTGACACGGCGTAATTGTGCACTCTCGCTCCGGTATACTGTCCCACGTATGACGGCCAGGGGCGCCCACCATCCGCAGCAATAACATCCTGCGACAACTGTCAGCAACCTGGAACCTTCTTATGCTCCTTGGCTCGGCAGTTTAGACCTTGCCAGGTGTCCATCCAACTGGAGGCAGGCTTCCATTATGAGTAATAATGTATTCCAACCGTCCCAGATCCGACCAGCTATCACCAAAAACCACAAGGTCGGTAAAGCTTGGAATATTCCAAGCGCATGCCGAAACAACAATATGAGATAGGAGAAAGAATCTGAAAAATGCCATTTTTCTCAGTTGACTAGCACGATCAAGAGATTTGCCTTGGCCATCAAACCTAGAGGTGACGGACGAGCCGAATTTTATACTACAGTTGCAGAGGCTCAATCAAGGTGCGCCCCAAACGGCCTATCTGCCGACATTGCCTGGCGTCGTTGATTGCTGTGGTACTCGGTATTCCTAAAGAGGAAGGATGTACACGTGCCAGGACTACTGAGTGAATCTACCCCGCAATAACCGCCTGCTCTAAGATACATGACTTCAGTTAGGCCTGACTCGAGCAATGTTTCCGGGGGTCGTGCCCTTTACCGATCTTTGAACTTTGAAGTTATGATACGGTAATCGAATGCTGAATCGAAGCTTATATGAAGAGGATAAGGCTCCCGTCTCTGAATTCTCGGCATGACCTGGCAACGGTTCAAACTATGTGCTACAGAGAACGATAAGCTTGTGGACACGACCGATTGAACTATTCAATGAACCAGTGTTCGTCCGGATATACTGCCTGATGCATTACTAATTTTCAAGGGAGGGGCGGAGGCAATTTTCTTTTGTTACCGTGCCGTTCGAAGTGGACACTGAATATCTCAATCCTATGTTAAGCTCAGCACTGAATCTACTTCTCACTGACCTCTTTCTGTGCCTCGGTTCAAAGTTTGAAGCTCGGGTTCTACTTGCGTAAGGTCTCTAAGTACTATCAGAGCAGGCCAATCATGGTATGATTCACGTTGACTTATGGAGCAGTTTGTATTACAAGGATGTTTTAAAGCACGGGGAAAGAGTGGGATGTGGAGAGAGAAAGAAGGAGTTCTAACAGTAAACCCTGGATATATGCCGAGGGCGCTATCCCAGCTCGTTTCTGCTTTCTACTTTCTACATGCCACGCGCTATCAGTTTAGGGAATTACTATAAGTTACTGTATTATTACTCTAAAATTGTTAACTGATACAACTCCAGATACCTTGTGCTATGACCCAGCGATCTTATACAGAGATAAGTGTAGCTGCGTCTTCCCACATCTCCGCTTATCCCGCTATTGCCGCTTCCCGAACGAACATTTGAATGATCAAAATTCGCATGGATAACTATTCCGCAATACACAGACTCACCAGTTTCTCCACAGTACGAGTTTCTGCAGATAAGGTGTGGGATACGGATATTGCGGATATCGCGGAATGATGTGTAAGATATTTCGAAACTTGCCGGGGGGGGATATAGTATGTCGCAGAGCGTGGTTACCTGCACTCTCGCGTAATAGTTGTTTCGAAAGTGCATAGTAACTGATTCTATGCGAACCCGCGGAAATGGCTTTGCATTTTCGTGTTGGCCTGTGGAGGACGTTTCGAGCTCATGTATAAAGTCAATACTACTATTCCTCCCTGACATTAAGGAAGTCGTAACGCATGCTGTTATCTTCAGGTGGATTAACGCGTCCCGGTTTCGGCGAACTGTTCTGGTAACAGATTTAAACTCACCTCTTGACCTGCGCGGAGAAACCAAGCTGTCTCGCAAGATTTCGTCAATGAGACTTTCGGTTCCTGTCGCATGGGATTTTGATATTGACAGATGGCTCGGCCTCCCTGTGCCTTCTCCGCCCTGGAAATGGCTACCAGGCCTAATATCTCACATCCTGGGATATAGGACGAAGCCGCAAAAGCCGATTGGCAATCTGATTATCACTGCATGGGCTTTCCTTGGAATCTTCGCCGGTCTGACTGTTATTATAGTTGCATCAAAACATGTGGCGACCTTTGAGGAACGGCATGGTCAAATCATCCTCGGCAGTTTTGTATTTAATCAACAGTGATCGCATTTGTCGCACTCCTCGCTGACTTTTTTCAGGGTGCTGCATCTGTGTTGAATTTCTATGCAATCGAGTCGCCACTTGCACAACCGCGCAATTCCATTTTTGGACAAGTCATATCTAGTGTAGTCGGTGTGGCCGTATGCAACTTATTTGCACTGAGCCCCCATTTTGAATCCATCCGTTGGTTGGGCGGTGCCTTAGCATGTGCACTTGCGAATACTTTGATGGCCATTACCAAGACGGTGCATCCACCCGGTGGCGCAACTGCACTCTTGGCCGTCGTAAACGACGACATCTTGCTGTTAGGATGGTGGCTGATCCCGGCGGTTCTGTTGAAAGCCGTGCTCTTGGTGCTTGTTGCCTTGGTTATCAACAACGTCCAGCGCAAGTATCCTCAATATTGGTGGATTGCGGAAAACCTTACCCAGCACAGTCACGCAGAAGCAGTTTCGGAGATTGCAACGAAAATTGATGTTGATAGCCAACTCCAGGGGGATCCCTCAAAACAGAGTGAGGGCGCAGTAAGCCAAGTGCAACTGACTATCAAGAAAGGCAGCGTTGTCACACCCGATCATATGTACCTGACTCCTGAAGAGAGAATGTTTTTGGTAGAACTCAGTAATCGGCTTTTCTAAAGTGTACCTAGGTATGATAATTATATGCATGATTTCGCGGATAACTCCGTTGGGTGATAAAGCAGTACTGACAGACTTATATGACCCCTAAATTTACCATCCATAAACAGGGTCCTGTTTTTGGCCGTACGGTATATTTCTTGGTTTGTCATGGTAGCATGTCCTCGGCACTCTTATGGGTAAATCCCTATACCCGTCGCGTCGCCTCCCCCCACCGGTTGGGAGTCGGCCAGGGCTCAAATGCCACACTCGGGCTCAATTGCCAAAAAATATGAAGCATTTCGTAAAATAATTAACAGTCCACCAACGCCATAGAAATTCAATATAAAATCTAGACACACACTAAATACAAGCAATGTTTACCTCCTTCCCTGAGTATCAAAGAAAAAAACGAAATTTTGAGGCTCTGTTGGAGCATCTTCTTGCACCGGCTCTTGCACGCCAAGGATATGACTCTTATGAATCCTCAACAGATCTCCATCATGGCGGCGTTTTATGAGGCTATTCGCATCTTGTACGTAAAGCGCACCGCTCGCTTTAATCTGGAGTTTAGTTGTTTTCTTATTTTTGCGTTTTGCGGTGTCATGAACCTTGGTGAAGCTCTCGCGGCGTAGATCACCTAATTTAGCCAAAGGAGGCTGCCTTGATCGATCGTTTTTATACGTTTTGAAAGACCTAGCCTTACTTCATCCAATATATCTTTTATACCATCAATCAATGTCCCAATCTTGTTGATATAACGACGTAGCTTTACAGCAATTGACGGTGGAGAAATTGATTTTACCATTAGTGAGCTGGGAATAGTGTCATCCGCCTCGTCATAGTTATCTATTGTATCCCTTTTCGTAATCATTGCTTCAAATACTTCTTCCGGTGAAGGTATTTTATCAACTATAATTTAGAGATTGTACGGCCAAAGGCCACATTCTCTCCAACTATGGCGAATCGTTCGCGTTGTAAATGTTTTTGTACAGATATCACACAGTTCTTCAAAAAAGTTATTTTTATTGAAGTCAAAACCACCTAGGCGCGCAACCTCGTTCACAACTCTCCCATGAATGTGTTTGTATTGCTGAAATGGCACTCCATCAAGTGGTTGCATAAAATGCGTAGAATGAGCAGGAAAACGGTATGGGAGAATGCGGTGATCTTCGCAATAATTAACAAATTCCATAGTCATAGTTATCCATGAAAAGTAAGCACCATTGCCGGTGCTTTTTAGGCTTTAAATAGTTTTGAAAATGTTGACGCCATTCAAATGCAATCTCATCTATTATAAATCCATTTGGAGCAGGTGCAACTAGCCAATCCTCCTCCTTTATATGCTGATACCATTCCTCCAAATGAACCTGGCCTTTTGGAATCAATAAAGGTGTGATAGTCTTTCCTTCGGCGATAATAGCTTCAACGACAGTAATTGATTCTCGCGAGGAGAAACTAGAAACTGATTTTGACGCTTTTGGGTACACTGTTACTACAGTTTTTCCCTTTTCCAACAACAAATCCAGTCTCGTCAAGGTTCTGCATATTTTGAGGGCGTATAAAGAGGGCTTCCATATCAATTTTTAAGTTGATAAACTAATGCTCAACCTCACCATAATGCTCTAAGGCCATACGTTCCCTTTCTTAAGGTGTTTAAACTATTCTGACGTACTGTCAAGAAAATCATATATCCAATTTTTTCCAGCGCGAGGAGGCTCTCCAAGGCCAGTAAAATCTTTACTGAGCAAGTAATTTGCACTTTCCTCAATTTGCGCATTCATTGGAGGTGCGCGTATATTATCTAGATACTCAAGCCACATAAAAAGCACTTTTTCTTGATCTAGAGATAATAGGCGATTCATAGGTGCGCGTGTTGAGTAAGTGGGTAGACTATTCCACGGACGGGAGAGTTTTCTACGAGACACCCCATAATCGCGCTCTAATTTACTGAAGTTCGGTTTTTTTACTTTTTTTCTTTTCTTTTTTTTTTGGTCGCTGTACGCGCTGAGAATCTTTGCAATTAATATTTCCTCTTCTTTATATGCGCTAGGTGAGATTTTGGCTGTGTTTTTGACATTTGTAAATGACGGGTTGAGATTTTGAAGATTTTGGCAATTGATGCCCGGGCAGATCCAAATCGCAGCTGGGAGACGACGCGACGGGTAATAGAGTATTTCGATCCATCACCCTTAAAGATCCCAGGTTCGATTCCGACTCCGGCACAAGTCAACCAACCTCAGTATTAGGGCGAGCTGAGCGCCCACTTCTCGTTAACATGGGTGAACGGGCACCCTGATGATCACGGCCATCAGATATATGATAACAGCTTCATATCTAGTTATCAATTCCTTTTTATTTGTTCCTCTCCCGGCCTTGTTTCTGCAACTTGATACAAGTAGCATGTATCATAAGCTGAAATGATATGGATGATGTTCGGAGATAACTTTTAGCCAGGGCAGATTAGAGATAATTGTGTTTGGGCAAAAGAAGAATATCCTTTCCAAAAGGAGCAAAATTAGAGACACGCTTTAGAGAGTGAACATCCAATCTGGAGAGGATCCGTTGAATGGCTATATTATTCCAACCTTCATGTGGTTTTACAAATATTATCCCCGGAGTAGCTCTCCCAAAACTCGTAGTTCAGATATTACTTTACTTGATCGTATATTTGTAGTAACGATTCTGATTGTTAAAAATCCCTCTTCTCTAGGATATTACTTTCTTAACGGATTAGCAAGGATGGTGGGTTCTCCTTTGCGGCTAGACCAGAACAACGAACCAAGCTTGGAAATTTGGTGCCATGTCTAGTTCCAAAGTGTTATCAAATCATATATGCTAAATGTTTAAATGTACGTCTAACAGTCACTGTTAAGACAATAAGACATTGGAACTGTACATCCCGCAACGTAGCTTCTACATGCAACGCTGATAATAATATGAACCGGACAAAGAAACGGTATGTATTAGCTAAGACTGACATTGCTGAGGACTTTTGGGATTAGTGGTCAAACTCAATAGCCATTTAAATCCCTTGACGGTGTCATGATTAAATCTTTTAGACTTCTCGATGGATGGGAACGCGATGTGGAAAGCATGTGGCACTCCCGAATAGACCTCAACCCTTGTTGGAACTCCACCGTTTGATTCCATACATACTGTCTGATTGTTACATATCCTTACACAAATCATACCTGCAGGAGAGTTATACGTACATGATGTGAGTAAGTACCGCCACTAGACTACGTAAATAAGTACAACGAATCAACGATATACACAAGTATACACTCGTACCACTCTCGGCCAATATTTAGAGAATGTGAGGTTACTCCTTCCTCTCCTCTTCAACATATGCATTCTTATCCATGTCCTCCCTAGAACCATAGTGTATGGCACCCTCGCCGTCAAACCGAACAACGATATCCTCCAACGAGAGTCCTCGGGTTTCGGGGTACCAGAGGAAGGTAATCACTAGCCAGGCTACAAGCAGAGCAATGTAGACAATGTAGTATTTCCATCCGATACCGTCGATGGCAATAGGATTAACGAAAGTGTTGAAGATGACGGCCACAATACAGGATGTCCATGTTACCATGAGACCCCTTGAGCGGAGACGGTAAGGCCAGATTTCGACGGGATAGGAGGTCAATAAGGGAGTTCTATAGATATTGCATGTCAGTAAAAGTTTCATGGTCCGAAACAGGGAGTCGAAGAGCGAAAGAAGGAATCCCACGTACAAAGCAATATCATATCCTGCAAAATAGATGAAAATAAAAGGCACAACTGCAATTCCGGTGGGCGCATGGTTTGTGGTGACAAATGAACCAGTAAGCCCGGTGATCACAACATAAGTACCTAACATGAGGGCGGCGGATGTTACGAATAATTTGTGGCGACCGACTCTATCGACACAAAGGGCTGCTCCCAAAGCAAAGAAAATATTCCAGATTTGTAAGCAAGCTGAAATGATAAGTTGGTTACTCGTTTGTGTAATGCCAACCAATTTCAGCACCAGAGTCAAATAATACGAAAGAGGACCGTTGCCAACCCACTGATCAAAGAAACCCAACGTGATAGAGATGAATAAACGATGTCGGTTTCCTGGTGTGCGGAACATCTCGGCGTAGGTAGCACCCTTTTCGGCCTCGAATTCGGCGGTGATGGCAGCTTGAATGTGACCCAACTGTTCGAGGACTAGTAGATCGTCCTGATTGCCTCCCGCATGGTGGTCAGCAAGAGTCTTGCGTGCTTCGGATATTTTGTCTTTCGAGACAAGCCAACGCGGACTCTCGGGAACAAGAAACATGCCCGGCAAAGCAATGGCAGGCATGAGGAGTTGGCAAAGAGAAGGAAGACGCCATGCCCAGCTAGAGTCCCACGAGTGAGTACCAAATGTGATCCAGGCCGCTGTAACGCTTCCTACATAGTACCAGGTCATGTAAAGAGCGGTGGCGATACTGCGATGATCTGGATGTGCTACCTCAGTAACGAGCAGCGGTGCAGTGTTGTTCATCCAGCCCATGCTGGCACCGGTGAAAAGACGGGCGACAATGAAGGAGGCTGCATTCGGGGATGCTGTCTGCAGAGCTGTTCCAACGACGATGAAAAAGTAGCCTACCCAAATACCCTTCTTACGCCCGTATCGATTGGCTACCAAGGGAGCAAAAAGCGTGGACACAGCTGCCCCGATCCAGTAGAGGGCATTGATGAAGCCCATCCAGGTGCTGGTCGGTTCGTTTAGGAATGCCAACCAACCCGGGAGGGCTTGCAGACCATTGAGTAGCGAGCTGTCATAACCGTTTGTCGAGGCTGGTTAAAGAATTAGCATTGCAATACTCCCATGATAATTCTCCACACATCCAAGGATACGGATGACTTACATAAAAAAGTTAGACAGACAATTCCGATATTCAACTTGATCAAATGCGTATCTCTCCACCAGGCAACTGGTTGCCTTTGTCCTGGGACATTCTCAGTGTCAGGTGCCTGAGACTGGTCAAGCACTTTGGTTTCCATGACAAAAAAAAATCTGGCTCTGAGGCTGGCTGCTAGCGTTCTTGGGGGCAGAAAGATATTTTTCTAGAATTAAGGGCATAAAGGAGTATTTATGTTCATGAGGTGCATCTTCGCAAAGTCATGCTGCTGTCAACGGTAATACGGATAAAAAGCACAAAGTTAAATCCCCATAAGGGGTCGTGTTTTTTCCAGAGATGTTCAACTTGTGGCTTTCAAGTTGTAACTGTTCCCGAGATAACAATCTAGAATACCAACAAATCAGGATATGGAGAAATTACCCCATGATGGCGCTTGTGGGGAAAGGAGGTGGCCAAAGTCCTTATCTCAAGAGGTCAGTTAGGTGCAATCAATCAATGGCGGAAGAGTAGAAGTATGATGAGGAGTCAAATTCAAAATGCCCTGAGTGGGTACAAATTGCACGTGATGCAGCGGCGGGCGGCGGAGATTCCGCCCGCCTGGGCCGCCTTCAAAATGAAAAGGTTCCCGCCTCGTCCGCCTCATCCCTTTGCTCCGCTTGCATACCACAGCTATCATGGACGACCAGTCGCATCATCAAGCACCCCGGCGGGCAACCGTGGCCTGTGCATACTGTCGAAAAAGGTGCCTATCAAATCTTTCTATTACTGGAAAATCAGCTAGCTGACCACAGGACTCCACAGGAAACGTCGCTGTGATAGAGCCCAGCCGGTATGCTCGCTGTGCAGAGCCACAAACAGACGGTGCGTTTATCAGCAAATCCCAGTCAGTGACCCAGATTCTAGGTGCGTATCGACTATCGAGCTCATTTTACATTTTCCGCTTATCGTCTGCTGGGAATTTGAAGACTAATTGATGGTTCTAGCGGTACTACATCTGCACCCGATCGTTTGGTCCATCTGGAGTCTGTTCTCGCGGAGCACACAAGAGCCATCCACTCAATTGAGGAGAGCCTTCGAGATAGAGCTGATGCTGCATCTACCGCATCTCAAGTTTCTCCAGCTACGCTCTCCGGGCATGGGCCGGGAAATATTACCAGGTCTGCGAATGTCAACGCGTCAGCCGAAACGGGAAGGGTCAGTTTTGTCGACTATCTGGCGCCGATGACCATTCCACTTGGTCATGCGACCACAACGAGTAGTCTCTTGCAACTGAAGCCGGTGCGCGCGTTAATTGGCGAATATCCCAACGATCTTTTCTTGCGAGTGGAGCGGAGGCGTAGCCTGCCTGACGAGCTATCCTTTAAGATACATGATCCGGACCAATGCCTCTTACCGGCTATAGAGGCGTCGACGTGTCGAGTGCTCCTTGATCAATACTTTGAAAAAGTGCACCCCATATATCCTATTTTGGAAAGACAAGAAGTGGAGTCGATATACGAACTCCTCAACGGTAGAACTGCAGAATGTACAACGGAGTCGGCGCTGTTAATGATGGTATTGGCTGTGGCCCAGTTGAGTATGGAGAACTTTCCACAACCACAGGATCGGGACTGGCTGCCGGGTATATCGTTCCTTCGCCCCTCTGTGCAGTACCTGCTGCGGACATGGCCGATACAGTATCATACGGATGTGCACTTATCGCAAGCTATGTTTCTGGTAGCTCTCTACTATACTTATCTCTGTCGACAACTGCAAGCATGGCGCATGCTGCACATGGCCGCAACAAATATACAACATGCAATCTTACAGTGGGTTTCGCCATAGCCAGTTTTTAATTACAGTCTCTGACTCTGTCATCTTCTGTTTACTAGATCCCAGAGTCCCGGAAATGTGAAACAGGCCCTTATTCGTACATGCTGGGGGATCTTCATCATGGAATGGTGAATGTCCTGTGATCCAACGTGATATGCGCTTCAATCTAACATGGTTACAGTGACTTAGTTGCAGAATATAATCTTCCACGAAGTGGTATAGAGAACCTGGTCGATCAACTACCGTTCCCAGATCCCGGAGACTCGCCCCAATCGTATATCTCTTCTTGGCTAGCTAATATCTCTGCTCGGAGACTACTCAACAGAATTCACTACACCATATATAAGAATACTGCTTACTTTATGAACACGGATTCGAGCAGCAACCCCAGTCATCTTCTGAGGTCTCTTTACGTGCTATCAGACGAGCTCACTCATCAGCTTGAGACATGGTGGGAGGTCATTCCATCATCAGCAAAGCACAATCTGATCAATCATGACTCGGACCTGAACCCCGATGAGGCAGCACTGATGCTCCGATATCATGCATGCGGTGACATTATTTGTCGTCCATTTCTATACCACTTGTGCACTCAGCCCTATGAGACCAGCTCCTCAGACGATGGTCTACTCAACCGAGCCCTGCGCTGTCTTGACCATTCTAAAGAGTTCATCCGCATCGTCCCATTCATACTTGAGAGGTTTTCTCCAAAGACGGAAATGTGTCTTCACTCGTGAGTTTGGGGGAAATCATTTTGCAGGTACGATTGGCTGACCATTTTCATCAGCACCCTAGCCGCCATTATTAATTTAACCGTAGCTTTTCATTCCTCCATATTACGAGAATATGTGTCGGACATAGAGAGCCTAGAAGAGAGGGCAAGATCTGAGGTTGAACGTTGGGCGTTTCCTGGAACCAGTGCTGAAATGATCTTGCGACTTATGCTCTCACTCAGAGATAAAAGGATGCTGCTAGTATCATTAACCAGATGAATTCTTTTTTTTTAGTCTTTATACTAATACCAAACATTTGTTTTCATATATAATTATGCGGACAAATTGTGCAGCGATACGGACAACTCCGTGGAGACAATGGAATCATGATGAACACGAACACAAATTCTATTAAAATTCCCAGTGCCAGCTATCTATTCCACAATTACACTAACTATTGAACAAATATCACGCGAACTGGTTCCAACGAAGCATTGGTATATTCCAGTGTCAACCCGCCATCCACCTGACCCTTCACCAGCGCCTATATCATACCATGCGACTGCTTCGGTATCCAGTGATATTGTGATTGCTCGGCTTTCCTGCGGTTTCAATGCCACCTTTTCGAATCCGGCCAAGTTCTTGGGGACCTTCTGATCGGCTGGTATATGTGGAGAAGACGCCAAGTATACCTGGACGACTTCTTTACCAAATGCAGATCCTGTGTTTTTGACAGTCGCCGAAATCTGGGCGGTTTTATTACTGCCTGAAGACATGAAACCGTCGATTTTGACGTCTGAAATCTCGAAGGTAGTGTACGAGAGTCCAAATCCGAATGGCCAGAGTGGTTCAATCGACTGGGCATCGAACCAGCGATAACCCACCAGTACACCCTCGCCATACTCTGCTTGGTCAGTCTCTGCATTACCTGGGAACCAGGGATGGGAGCCGTGATCCTCAATGTGGCGAGGGAAAGTAAGGGGAAGCTTGCCCGAAGGGTTGACAGATCCCAGCAGGACATCAGCTAAAGCGTTGCCATTTTCTTGTCCCTGGTACCAAGCATGAACGATAGCTGCTGGTTTATCCACCCACGGCATTGAGATAGCACATGCAGATTGGGTGACGACAACGGTGTTGGGATTGGCGGAACAAACAGCTTCAATAAGCTGGTCAGTTCTCCGAGGTAGAGACAAGGATGTGCGGTCGCACCCTTCGCGCTCGGTATCATTGTTATGACCAGCTACAATGATTACCTGATCTGACGTACGAGCAGCCTGGATTGCTGCTAAAATCATAGCATCTTCATCCCGTTGAATCAACATACCAACTCTCACACCGGCAATACGATGGAAGAGGGTATTGTCATGCGGACGAGTAGGTGGCGGGACGACTATGTTATCGATGCGGAAGGTGTATATCTTATTCGCATCCAAATATCTGCTGGTGTATTTATCCGGACTACTGCAATTCATGAAATTGGCGCATATTTGAGTCCATTCGGTATTGTCAATGACCAGCTCATCGTCGATGAAGAACTTTGCTTTTCCAGTGTTTGACAAGCTCAGATCGTAATGCCCATTAACCTTGGGCCGGAATACACCATGCGCTCGGAAACTGAATGGCTTTCCCTTAAGTATGTTGGGGGTGTCGCCGTCGCTCATCAAGTATACCAAAGAATCTTGCCAGAATGTTGTTGCCACGCAGTCACCTTCGAAATTGTGGCCATGATAGAAATCAACTCTGACGCCCTGTTTCTCACCATCGGGAGTGGTGAGAATACTTCCCAACAAAGGAAGGTGAAGATGGGTCAAGATGCCTTCCTCGTAGACTACTTCAAGTTCTGGATTTTTGGCCTTGGTGGCTTCAACCAGGGTGTCATAAGGAGTTGTGATGTAATAGGGGTTCACGATTGCACTGCCCGTACCACCAGCGGTTGGAGCTTTAGCATTCGGTCCAATAATGGCCAGCTTCTTTAGTTTCTTCGGCTGTAATGGAAGCGTGGCGTGCACGTTTTTCAAGAGGACAATGCCGTCTTGTGCCGCTTGACGCGCGGTCTGTCGGTACTCTGGTCGATCGACAGTACATTCACCCTCCATGACATTGATGAACGGGCCCTGTGCATTTTTTGGTGCACTTCTATCTTCGATTTCATTACCACCCTGAGAAAGGCAGCCCAATCGATTGAGAGTCCGTAGTATGCGAGAGACAGCCGGGTCGATATCGTCTGTTTCGCTAACATGTCCTTCTTTCACAGCCGCCTCCAGCGCTGGTCCGTAACGCAAGGCAGGGCCAGGCATTTCCAAATCTGTTGTGGCCTTGATACTATCAATAGTCGAGTTCAGTCCACCCCAGTCGCTCAAGACCATGCCATCGTACTGCCATTCCTTTCGTAGAATATCACGGACCAGGAAACTACTGCAATCGGCATGAACTCCATTAATCTTGGGATAACTAGTCATGACAGAATACGGATCTGCCTTGAGGGTCATCTGGAATGGTTTCAAATAGATCTCTCGCAGGGTACGTTCGTCGATTTTCTCGTCCATATTGAAGCGACGCGTTTCCTGGTCGTTTGCGACAAAGTGCTTCATGCATGCGCCCACTCCCTCACTCTGCACGCCGCGAATGTACTCCGTAGCCATGATGCCCGTCAGGAAAGGATCTTCGCCGAAGTTTTCGAAATTGCGGCCGCCAAAAGGAGATCGACTTATGTTCATGGTTGGCGCAAGTAAGATGTGGGCTTGCTTGTGTTTGGCTTCGGCACCAAGGACTTTTCCTATACGCTCAATAATTTCGCGATCGAACGTAGCTCCCAAGGAGATTCCGCACGGGATGAAGGTTGTGTGAGAACCATTTGTCCATTTTGCTCCTCGCACACCTGCTGGACCGTCGGTCGTTTTGAGAGATGAGATACCGAGGCGCGGGATATCCTGGGTCTCCCACATATTTTTTCCAGATAGAAGACTGCATTTTTCTGCTAGAGTCATTTGACTCAGGACGGAGTCGACATGAGAGCTTTCCGTGGCCATAGCTAAGTATCGCCCGGTGAGAAAAGGGGCTTGAAAGGGGCGGGTGTATAATCAGTACGTATACTGATATGCGTTCCAATCGTTTTATACGCGCCAGAAACTGACAATTCAATAGAATAAATAGCGTGTAAAGTCTTATATACAGTAGAATCCAGAGGAGACTTTACCTTCTGCTCACATCTCTCTTTTGCCTTTGTCATCAATCCCACCATAATACGGAGTACCCCGTCACAGCTTCCCATACTATGGAATTGGGAACTCGTTAGATAATTTTTTTGTCACAGCTTGTTCCGCTGCGCATATTTGGAGAAGCTCATACAGACTATCAATAGCACCGTCGGTTGCAAGTGCGAAAAGTGAGAAGTGAGCTTAAACCTACATAGGAAGTACTACGTATAGGGCTAGCGGCGGACCGCCACGGCCGCCTTGCCGCCTCGAAAGCCGCTACTCTGTAGAGATTCATTAACCCACTTAGGCGGTCGGGGCCTACGCAAAGCTAGACCTTACGTCCTTAGGAATAGCGGTTCCACATTTGAAGTGACAACGGTTGCGCAAGGTCTTTATCACTTCCTCTCCATTTATCATCTCCTTCCGGTTGTTCTTCTAGCCACCGAAAGTGAAATCCGAACGTTTCAAGAGGTGAACCTGATAGAAAACTATCAGTTGTCTTTCTTACTATTCTAAGTTACAACAACTACCTCGCTTTTTCTATTTCGGTATCGTCGTCCTCCATAGACGACAGGGGCTTCTTAACATTGTCAATCACATCCCATGACGCAGGCACAAGCTCGAACAGAGGCACCGGCGTTGCCATCCAGCGTAGCTGGAGATGTGCGCAAGGATGTGTTAGCAAGCATAATCAACATGTTCTGCGTGGGTACAATGTACGCCTTGAGCGTCGTCCAGTTTGAGCTCTGCAGGTTGTTCCCCGATACTTCCTATACTGCATCATACCGGCCTTTCGGTTACACGTCGTTTGGCCTTGCCTTCGGTGTCGCACTATGTCCGTTCCTTATGGATAGATTCGGTCCTCGAGCGATCGCAGCTTGCGGTACATCAGTCTGGGGATTATCACTTCTGTCTGGTGGTTACTTTTTGGGAGGAGCCAATCTACAAGCATTCCTGTTTTTCATAGGCTTGGGAGGTTTTGGTGTGGGATGCACATACTTGGCCGTCATCACTCTGATGGGACAGGTTTTACCTCCCCAGTCACTTCTCAGAAGTGCTATTGGTCCTTTGGGCTTCTCATCTGGTGCTGGAGCATCTATAGTAGCGTCTTTTGTGTTGAATTTTGGCTATCTGGATATCACGGAGTTGGGGAAAATGCTGCAAATTGGTGGCAGTGTGTTGGTGATTGTTGGTGGAGTCGTTTTGATGTTTCTATGCGCTCCGGAAAAGGGACCGAGTCAATCTAAGCCAGGGCCCATGAACTTCAAGGTTGTAGCTTTCTATCAAGTTCTCCTCTTTTTCAACGCGCTTCCTGGCATGGTCGTCTTCGGTGCCCTAATGTCGATTGCATCGCACCGTTTCATTTTTGACTCAAAGCTATCCAGCCCCTCAATTTTGCTTAGTCTCACAGTTGCACTTGCTCTTGGAGGACTCCTATCTCCATTTCTAGGCACGCGCATGGGGAGCAGGGGGATGTTCATGTCTCTATTTGGAGCACGCGCGGTACTCTTGTTGATGTTTTCTCAGTTCCCACAATCATCACTCCTTCTCTTTCTAGAGCTTGCAGTGGTCCTCTTCAGCCACGGTGCCGGGTTCAGTCTACTCCCGAAGTTTTTGAAAGCTCGTCTTGTTGGGCGAAATGACCAAATCTCCCATCCCTACGGCATGGTGCTCATTGCATGGGGTATGGCTGGAATCGTGGCCCAGGTCATCAATGCTTCTTTAACACCGTCTTCCGGTGATTTCACGACGACCAGTCTTGCACTTGGCTTGACTACGCTAGCTTGCAGTACCACTATTTTTCTACTAAAATCAGATAGTCGCGGGGATCTTGTTTCGCAGTGATCTTTCCATTTATTGGCGGACTCTGAGACTTATCAATCCCGAATGACGCCCAGAATAATGCACTATTTAACTCATTAGAATAATCATCGCACTTCCTAAAATATTCAGATCTCATTTTGTCAGTTCCCCAGTAGTTAGAGTCCTCTAATGCCTTAAATAATACGCCTTCCTCTCGTCCAATCCACTCGTAATACATGAGAATACACCGTATTCCACTTCGACCCGCCCAATCCAACAGAGCTCGCTGAGAATAGAGCCATAGATTCCAGGAATGCCGCCTCGCTCCGCCTGCTCCCGCCTTACTAGATCATCAGGTGTGGTATGGCCTCTGGTCTAGTTACTTCTTTCAAAATCAAGCAGACTAGACTACGAAATCTAGCTTACCCCGCACCGGTCCTACTTTTACAGCCGAACACAGGCGATAGCTATTACCTATGTACATTTCCAACAAGATCTACTTCGAACCGATAGAAGCAGCTAAGCAGCATTGGTCCTGGACTCCCGGCTGGAAACGAAAGGAAAAGGACCTGAGGCTTCGAAATAAACCTTCAACCTTGTACTCCCGTCTCTACCAACATCTACAAGTAGAGGTCATTTTGTCTTCCTTCCTTACTCCTACTTGGTGATAGCTGTCCACGTCTCTCTTCCTTTGCAAATGGCCTTCGTTCGTATTGCAGCCTGCCACGCTGCCCCGGTTTTCCTTTCAGCAAAAGAGACTGCCGGCAAAGCCGTGCGTTTAATTCAAGAAGCTTCTCGCAATGGCGCCCACGTAGTTGTCTTCCCCGAGACTTATGTCGCTGCTTTCCCCGTCTGGAGTGCGGTACGAGCCCCAACTGAGAATCATTCCTTATTTCAACGCATGGTCAAGGAGTCTGTTTATGCAGATGGCGAGGAGGTTCAGGTCATTCGTTCCGCTGCCAGAGATACAGGAGTCCTTGTCAGCCTTGGACTATCAGAAAAGTCTCGGTTCAGCACAGCAACGCTCTACAACTCCAATTTACTCATTGATCGAACTGGAGACGTGCTCAACCACCATCGAAAATTAATGCCTACATTCTTTGAGAAATTGACTTGGAGTCCTGGTGATGGCCATGGTCTCTCGGTCTCACAAACACCCTTTGGCAATATAGGGAATCTTATCTGTGGCGAAAATACCAACCCACTAGCCCGGTACACGCTGATGGCCCAGGCCGAGCAAATCCATATTTCAACTTGGCCGGCGATATGGCCTACAAGGAGTCTAGGAGACACAGAAGGGACGGGGTCTAGCACAAATTATGACAATGTGACAGCAAACAAAACTAGAGCAGCTGCACATTGCTTCGAAGCTAAATGCTTCGGAGTTCTGTGTTCTGGTTTCCTCGACCAGAATGCGATTGACATCATGGTTTCCGGTGCAAGTGACCCCAAAGGTGTAGAAAATACCTTGCAGCGATCTCCTCGTGGAGCTTCCCTGTTCTTAGATCCGACCGGAGCTACTCACCCGGCGTTTACTATCTCGGAAACAGGAGAACGAAAAGAGGTGGAGTTCTTGCAGAACGAGGAGGGCATCATCTATGCAGATCTGGACCTAGAGCGCTGCATCGAAGGCAAACAATACCATGATGTGGTAGGTGGATATCAGAGACTGGATATTTTCCAACTTCACGTCAATCGGACTCGACCAGATCCCGTTGTCTTCATACGTGAGGTGCCC
Organism: Talaromyces verruculosus; assembly: GCA_038993655.1. Taxonomy (NCBI): domain Eukaryota; kingdom Fungi; phylum Ascomycota; class Eurotiomycetes; order Eurotiales; family Trichocomaceae; genus Talaromyces; species Talaromyces verruculosus. The sequence continues at coordinate 53,570 of JBBVQN010000088.1, read as the reverse complement.
GACGAAGAAACAGACAAGACCACCGAGGTGGTATAAATAGATACAGTCTATCCCTCATTGTGCAATAAATGTACGATATGCTCGTCATTCCTATGTCACAGTCACTAGTCCCCTTGTTCTCGGTGGAGGAAGCCAGTTCCTTTTGTTATACGAGCATCATTCATATGTAGAATTGAAACTGGGGCCTGATGGCTATCTAAACCAAGGAATGACTCTTTATGCCTGTATCAATTGATAGGCTGAATAAAAGAAACCTTAGAACAGTGAAGATTTGGATGAGAGCACCCTTCTATGAAGGCTGGGTAGTTATGTCGTCTTGCCTACGTACCCAGGCAGATGGTTCGTTTGTTATTGTTATTTTTATACAAGAAAGAGTCAGGTATACAAGCCACTAGGTACTCTAAAATTTGTCGCTCATGAATATTCAACTAAACCCTTCTTTTGACTCGAATCTTCGTCTTCTCATTCGGGACATCTGTACCCATCAACATCGTAGAGAAATTGCGAATCGAGCACCTGACAAGCAAGCCTGAGAAGAATTGGAATTAAATCGTGCTTTTTCAAGGCTTCAATTACGCCCACGTCCTGGTAGGAAGCCAGTGTTCAAATTTGCCCCAACACATGGAAAACTAGTACGGAGCAGTAAGGGCGGTATTAATTAATATCATTATCAAAAGATCTAGTTATTCCTATATGAATATGAATCCCAAGCTAATCATTATAATAGGAAGTGCTCGTGCATAAGCTGCTTCCTTTTGCTCAAAAATGTAAGCGCACTAGGCCAGGCACAATTGTAATAGAAGATAACCCCTGCGCATACTCATTTTCACCAAAAGGAGATATATTCTCTCCACGAAATGCAGCGCCTGCTTTGGCCTGGCAATTCCTCCAGTTTTAATGCTATTGAGTCGACGTGGTTTTGGCTCTAGAGGCGTACGGCTCTCCGAGGTGCACCTGGTGACCGAAAGACAGCAGTGGAAGCATGGGAAAAGGCATAGGAAAGGCTACCTCAGCACCATATCTAGGCTTGGATCGAGATGATCCCTTCTCATATATAGGAAATTATACGTCTAGAGGGTGGGAATGAGTATCCAGAAGGGCGGCCCCAGGGCGACGTACATTCACGTTGCCGGCACAAAGGCATGCTCTCGTTCCGGGCATATCTGGAGGATGAGTGGGCGGATTAGGATTGGGAATAGCTTCAAAAGGGCTAATCAAACCATCTGGATTATTGATTGCTGTGGAAACTATTATTTTTATTCAATATTTTGTGTCCACTTAGATTTGTATAGTAATTTTGGTGTATTGCTGGGTATCAATGAAACACGCGAATTGCCACTGCGGGGCCCCGCTTGAGCTCATCCGCAGTATCCGCTCCGCATGTTGTGCAAGCGTCCCTCGGAACTTGTACCTCTAGCGAGATGTATTTAATCTACATAAGTACTAAGGAATTATAGGGAGACAAGATTTCTGTAGCCTAAGTCCTGTCTCTTCCATATCGGCATACCATAAACTTATTTAAACTTGCTTTTTACTGTCTCGACATATACCCTTTACAGATGTCTGCTGAAGAGGGTCTCCCGGCTCGTGTTCCCGGTACTGTTAACACAGAAGATACGGAAGCACCTATCACCGCTAAGGCATACTTGATATGTGCTTTTGCAGCGGTAGGTGGTCTGTTTTTCGGTTATGACAGCGGGTGGTCCGGGGGCGTTCTTGCCATGCCCTTCTTCATTCGCCTCTATACCGGAAACCCGTATCCTTCTACAATATTCGGTGACGACACTAGCTCCGCCGCATACAATGACTACGTCAAGCATGAGTTTGTCATAAAGGCAAGCCAACAGTCTTTGTTCACATCCATTCTCTCTGCCGGAACTTTTTTTGGGGCCATTGCAGCGGGCGACATTGCCGACTATATTGGCCGTCGAACTACAATCATCATGGGTTGTGGTATCTTTTCGGTGGGAGCAATATGTGAGATTGCCTCGACAGCGTTGCCTCTTATGACAGTCGGTCGTTTCATTGCTGGTCTTGGGGTTGGCTTCATCTCCGCAATCATCATTTTGTACATGTCAGAGATTGCGCCGAGAAAAGTTCGCGGCGCTATGGTCTCCGGCTATCAATTCTGTATCTGCCTTGGGGTTCTTTTGGCTAGCTGCGTTGTCTATGCAACAAAAGGCCGGGATGACACAGGTTCCTATCGTATTCCTGTCGGAGTTCAATTCCTGTGGTCTACCATCCTCGCTGTTGGTCTCTTTTTCCTTCCCGAGTCACCTCGATACTTTGTCAGGAAGGGCAAAATCCAGGAGGCAGCAAATGCGCTTGCAAGCATCCGTTCACAACCAATTGAATCCACATTTATCCAAAATGAACTCGCTGAGATCATTGCCAACTACGAGTACGAAAAGCTCCTAACTGGGCAGATGTCCTATGTTAAAAGTTGGACTTGCTGCTTTAAAGGTAGCATCTTCAATGGGTCTTCAAACCTCCGGCGCACATTACTTGGTATTATGATGCAGATGATGCAACAGCTTACCGGAATCAACTTCATTTCCTACTTTGGAACTGTCTTCTTCACATCACTGGGGACTATCTCTAACCCATTTTTGATCACCCTCATCATTACGCTCGTCAACACATGCGCTACCCCAATCTCATTCTGGACCATTGAAAGAATTGGACGTCGCCGGATCCTCCTTGTCGGTGCCGTGGGTATGATTGTCTGCCAGTTCGTCGTTGCAATCGTTGGTTCGACAGCCGGTCAGGCCCAGAATAAAAACCATGCCGCTGTTTCTGCAATGATTGCATTTATTTGTCTCAGTATCGCTTCTTTTGCGACCACCTGGGGCCCAGGTGCGTGGGTTGTCGTGGGCGAAATATTTCCACTGACCATCCGATCACGTGGAATCGGCATGTCGGCAGCCTCGAATTGGTTTTGGAATTGTGTAAGTCTTTATTTTCCTACTTATACCTCGGGTCCTTGATTATTGATTACGTATGCTGAAACTACAAGTAGATTATCGCCGTGATTACTCCTTACTTGGTTGGGTCTGATCCCGGAGAGGCTAACCTTGGGCCAAAGGTCTTCTTCATATGGGGTGGACTTTGCTGTGTCTCCTTGACATTTGCATACTTCCTCGTTCCAGAAACAAAGGGTCTCTCTCTGGAGCAAGTTGACAAGATGCTGGAGGAAGTCTCGCCTCGAAATAGCAGCAAATGGGTGCCTCATAGCACCTTTGCTGGCGAAATGGGCCTCGTGGATACCAAAGAACAAGTGCATGTCCAGCATACCGAGACGGTGACCATTTAAGAACCTGATAAGTATTGTCAACATTGAAGTTCAGTCTGGGAGTATGTAGTCGCGTTCTTGAGGGGGTAGGTCTAGAACACCTAGCGCATGGGTGATTCTAATAGGGACAAGATAGAGTTAAATGATATTGGTTATTGAATTCCCGTTTCTCTACAAAACCATTTGCCAGTCTCCCAAAACTCCTAGATAATTCATAGATATCTCTATGTGGATATATGTACGAGAAATGTCAATATGCAAGCCAGCACGCACTGCTTTCAGAGCGGCCCGGTTCAAGGCTAGAGCAACATTCATCCCCAAACTCCATTTGGACGAGTGTCTGGCCACAGCTGAAAAATCAAAATTGGCTAGAGAGATCACACTTGTCAAAAAACCATCAATACTAGACATAATTCCACTGTAACCGGTTAGTTTAGTGGAGCACGTCAATGGCCCCAGGTCAAAACTTCAATCAGAATAAAGTTTGAGCATGGAATGTGCGGGTTCACCGTAACTATGTTATCCGCACTTGCCGCATGACCCGCAATTCCGTCGGGTTTTAGAACGAGACGTAGGGTTGAAGAAGTATTGTATTTTTTGGAACCTCGCATAAATTGGCTCGGTCACGATGTCCCGTGCTCTTCTGAAAAAGTATATGCTGGCAGCATGCCACTCGCAGCTTTAGCGACTTGCAGACTCTAGATCACGATGGGTTTCAGCGAAAATCCACTAGAGGACCTTGAGAAAGGATTTCTCAAGTCTGTGGATGATGGGACTTGGCCTGGGGCGGTCATTGCTGCAACGAACCGGAGCGGAAGCTTCTACTACGCTAATGCCTTTGGGAAGGACGCTTGTGGTTCTGAGGGGACGCCACTTGACTTGCAGTCTATTATGGCGATTGCGTCCATGACTAAACTTCTGACCACTATTGCTGCGCTTCAGCTAGTAGAGATAAAGGTCATCGACCTCGACACAGATGTCTCAGCTTTGATATCGGCTCTGGGCGGTCAAGAGGTGTTGTATGGGTGGGATGAAACTGGTCGACCGCTTTTGCGCAAAAGAACCAACGCAATAACCCTACGGAATCTGCTCACGCACAGCAGCGGAGCAGGCTATGATATGAGTAACTCGGAGCTTGCCCGCTATACAACTTATAAAGGACGAACAATCAATTCAGGTGCCACGGTTAATGAACGATTTGGCTACCCATTGGTCTTTGAACCAGACACAGCATGGGAGTATGGCACAGGGCTAGATTGGGCTGGGCAATTAATTGAGCGTTTGATCGGCCAGCCCCTAGAATCATACATGAAAGAACATATCTGGGAACCCCTTGGCATCGAAAGGATGTCCTTTTGGCCTTCCAGCATCCCGGGAGGTAAAGGCCGAGTCAAGATGTCAATTCGAGACACTGCTACCGGATTGCTAGCTCCGCTCAAGCAGCGTTTCCTCACAGAAGGTGTCACGCAGTGCTTCGGGGGACAAGGCATATACGCTTCGATGGAAGATTATTTGAAAGTGCTACATTCAATCCTGGCTGATGACGGAAAGCTTCTTAGCAGTGAGTCCATCGCTATGATGTTTCAGTCACAACTTACAACAGCAAGTCGAGAATGTCTTCAGCAATATATGCATAGTTCTAATGTGAGCCCTTCATTTATTGGTGTATATGAAAACGACCGCTTGTATGACTGGGGATTCGGTGGAATGTTGGCTCTGGAAAACGAAGTATCTGGAAGGGGAAAGAATACACTGTTTTGGAGTGGAAAACCTAATTTGTTCTGGGTAAGCCACATACCGTCACTTGACTTATTGCAATTCTAATATAGTTAATAGTTCATTGATAGAGATTCTGATCTTTGCGGGGTGTTGGGAACGCAGCTTCTCCCGCCGTGTGATGAGAAGGTGGCCAATATGATCAGACTCTTCGAGACCTGCGTTTATGAAGCTAGACGCACTTCTTTAGATAATATGCATTAGCCACCAGTGTAGATATAGGCGTCAAACGAAATTAATTCAAAGGGTTAGCATATACTCTCGACTCTCTAGAGAATAACTCAATGGGTGTATGATTCCCACGTTCCGTGTTTTAACGATATTTTCAGTAGATGCGTGTCTCCAGCTCAAATGTTCAAATGATGTTTTATTTCGCGTGGATTCAATTCATATTACTATGGCGGCTACACCATCTAAGCAACTTGGTGGTATTTAGGTGTCCGTTTTGAATTTCCTTTGAAAGTCTACATCGTTCGTACCTTAGAGCTACTACCTCCCACCCGGAACGTTGCATGTGATCAACAGACCCTCATCCTTCCGATATCATAACAACTCCTTCGTCTGAACATAGCGGGTATTGCGGAAAACGTCGAAGGGATTTTGAGGGGTAATGTTACAAGATTTAACCTAACTCTGTTGACTATGTCACACCAAATATGAATACGAATCTTCTGCTTGGTTAAAGACAGTTGGCTTATGAAATGGTGTTCGTATATAGTAGCATAGTGTCGCAACCTCGGAAGTTGCTAAAATACGGTAACACAGGTGTAAGCTGTAAAATTGTATGTAAAGAGCTATCTGTAGTGTCATTCATTCCACGGCCTTACACCTGATCCGTTAAAGCCGCCATCTCTTTCCAAGTATTGAAACCATTTCTAATTTTGTCTGCTATCAATTCTGTATAACGCTTCTTAAAAACTGTTTAAGTACCTAGTTATCAGTAAACTTACAGTCCTTAGAGCATTGCATGGAATTGCATGCAGTTCTCCAATGTAAGGAGATCAACGCAAATTCCGACATCAGGCGCGATAAGGTTTAGGGCTCCAAGTACATTGTTCTACAACCTGATCAATGATCGTAAAGTTCCTATACAGCACGATTGAACTCCTCTTCAAACGTAAGATGATTGTATGCTGCATTCTTAGAAAGTGAGAAGCCGACATTTTCCGAGTCGAACCCGGCCCAATGTAATCAGCGTACAAAGAAGGCCCGGAGATGTTATTTGGTCGTCAAGTAAGCTGCTTGTCTCAAACGCAGGAAAATATAAAGCCCTAGAAGGTTATGTGAAGGGTGTCCTACAAGAAGGGATAACCCTGGAGACTATATTGTATTTCAATTCACTAATTTCCAAGGTTATGCTTAGGGTTTGCGGCTCGCTTAATGGCCACAGGCTCGCTTAATGTCCACATTCATATCTTCACTTTCGCAAGCACTATATATTCTTCAGTATAGCCTTGTAAATAAAGTCTCTTCCGGTTAGAAGCCACATTTGTTGACCATACCGACGCGGTCCTGGTGCCAGGTTGTAGATGATATCGCCAGGCGTGTTTATTTTCCCGAGTAATGTGCCCGATTTGGGATCAACGACATCAATTCCTCCCAATGCGGCGATCATTAGGTATCCACTATTGGTCACTTGTAGTCCATCGGGCCAACCGCTTTCTGTTTGGTATATCAGCCGTGGATTGCTCAAAAGAGAGCCGCGGACATCAAAGGCCCAAATATTTCGAAGGCTAGCAAGATGGTGCATCAGCGGTCGACCAGCGGTGGAATTAGAATCCGCAACGTATAGAGTAGACCCATCGGGGGCGAGAGCTAGACCGTTTGGTGCTGTGACCACGGAGTTTGAGACAGTAACCAAGGCTTTTGTTTTCATATCGAGGAAATAGACACTGTCTGGAAGCTCGGGAGTTTGCACTCCCGCTAGACCTTGAAACCAACCATATGAAGGGTCGGTGAACCACATGTCTGAATTCTTGTCGAAGATTAGATCATTTGGGCTGTTGAGATGGCGGCCTCGGAAGTTGTTTACGACTGACGTCGCGGTACCATCAAGGGGGTTGATGGAATAGATGGCTCGGATAGTGCCTCCATTTGTAGCCGCATATATATGTCCGTTGTGATATCTTGCACCGTTAACATTCGCGAGCGGTGGATTTGTGGGCACTTTTCGAGCCTATGAAGAACGTAGTCAATATGACCATGCCTTGAAGAAACATGACAAAGAGCATACCTCATGAGTGTCCACATTGATTGCCCACAGCCATCCTGTTACACTTGTATCGGCGTAGAAGAGCTCATTTGTTTCCGGGACAAACGCCGGAGCCTCATGAACGTGTAGAGGCTCTCCTTCAAAGGACTGAATCTTCTCGAGCTTTGCCTGCGGGCCGATGATGTTGAAGAATGAGGCATCCCAGGCAATAAAGTCTGTGGACTTAATCTTGGACAAGATTCCCTGGAATGGGGCGTGACTTGATTGAATATCATAGAAAGGTGTTTCTGTCCACATCAGCACAGAGATGACAAGAATCGATCAAGGCTGACTTACTGATGTCGCCAGCATCCCATTCTCCGGGAATCACTGCAAGATTGTCCTTGATAAAAGAGACCGAGAGGTGCTTAAAGGCCGGCGGGACTTTATTCAAAAATGCATCCTCGGCGATAGGAGCTGTCACAGTAGCTGGAATAGATGACTGCTGTGTCAATCCCAGGAAGTCGAAAGAAAAGAGAGTACTTCCTCCCCAAAGTGAAGCGAGGAGGCTGGCATTGAGATTCATGGAGGTCTTCAAGCTCTTTCAGATTGTGCCGTGCAATTGTAATCCCGGGAACTTGGACCCGACAGATAGATGATTGGCAGCAATCTTATACAACTATTCCGGATCTGGATATGCCCACTTCAAAGCAGATTCCAGTGCTCATTGGTGTGATTCTTCAGACTTACCGTAGAAATCGGCTGAAAAAACCGCTAAAAATTTGCTGGAAAATGTCCCGGCCATTTTGTGGGGACGAACCAAAATGGGGTAAGCGGGGTAAGAGGGTCAAGCGCGAAATTTACGACGTATTTAGTCTGGCGAACTCCCACGAGGGCCTCGAGGCGAAACCACCACATTCATCAATGCAATGATGCACCATTCTCCATGAACACTATCGATAGCACACCGCAGCGAAAGCCAACGACTGAGGGCAACGCCACGGGAAACCGGCGTCGGCGCATAAGGCCCTCGCGGGCTCGCGGCTTAAGGACCAGGACAGGATGGTGAGCAAGTTCAAATGCCACGTAAGCGAACATCAATCTCGCTTACATAGGACAGTCTCACCTGTAGGGAAAGACGCGTCAAATGCGACGATGGTAATCCCGTATGCTTGCGGTGCTCCAAGTCGGATAGGATCTGTCGATATGCTCGGGATTCTGCCCAGGACGCTAATCAGGAGCCTGCAGCTGGAGCCGGGGCCGAACCTGAACCCACAAGGTTGCAATCAAACATAACAGAACATAGGATCGAGGAAACTCACCATGAGGGAAGTAGTCTCAACGATATAGGTGCCGCTCAAGAGGCGTTGCAAAGCCCTCACGCGCAGCGGCCAGGTGTGTGCACAGCACCATATTTCCAAACTACACGCTCTGCACCTACCAATACCCTCGTGCCACTAGATGTAAGCGACCAGATTGAGACGTCTCAAGATGATTACCTGAACAAGCCCATTGAACAGAGATTGCCCAGTCTTGACTCCGCATTCTCGGCATCTCCACTATCGCTCAGCCAGACAACCCTGCTCAACATCTCCCCCTTTGAATGGTACGATTTGGTAGCACGAGATGCCATTAGTCACATTCAACGACTGAATAATGCTTCAAGCGGCGACGCGAGATGGGCTTTCAACGAGCTTGACCTTTCTCGTAGACAGTCCCCAGCACCTTCACCAGACTTCCCTCTATTATGTCCACCTTGGAACACACCGAGCAGGATAGAATTATCGCCCCTTGACCTCGAATTCTTTCGATACTACATTGACGTTGTTGGACCAATTCTGGATTTGTTTGATACTGCTCGGCATTTTAGCAATGTCGTGCCTCACCTCGCACTGAGAAACACCGGGCTTTTGAAGTCAATTCTTGCGGTTGGGGCTAAACACATGTCGCTCGGTCTTCTGCAGACACCAGATGGAGACGTACTCGGCGGTGATGCGGCACCAAATGCGAATACTCCAAGATCATTGGCAGCGACTGGCCTGCCAGAATCGGAAACTGCTCCATCACATATGGCCACCCAGTACTACTACGAAACTCTGCATTATCTTTCACAAACATTATTTTATCCCTCTTATGCCGACTCCCACGAAATATTGGCCACAGCTATCATGATCAGCACATACGAGATGTTCGACGCCGATGCCGCCTCGAACGGTGGTGTCTGGGAACAACACCTAAGAGGCTCCTTCTGGATACTGCGTTCCCAGGATAATGATGGCGAGTCCGTGGATGGCATGAGGCAAGCCGTATGGTGGGCTTGGCTTCGGCAGGACATCTGGGCAGCTTTCCAGGCTGGAAGGCCAACTATCACATTCTGGCGTGCTCGCAAAATTCTCGAAGAACTCAACTCAGATGAGCTTGCTACAAGAATAATCTACATCTGCAGCAAGTGTGTGAAATATGCCGCTTCGAACGAAATACTGCCAAGTCAGGACCCAAGAGACAGGATCGAGCAGGGTGATAGACTTCTCCGCGCACTCAATGATTGGCACAACATCCTCCCCGCTTCCTACCAGCCCGTGACTGTCGCCACGAATCCCGGCTCAAATACCATGTTCCCGCCTGTATGGATTCACCCGCCGAATCACGCAGGTGCTATGCAAATGTACCATTTTGCGACGGCGATTGTATTATTGAACCAACCTACGATGGGTGGACTAAATGCTTATTTGCTCCGCGAGAAGCAACTTACTGGAAGCGTCAGGATGGTCTGCGGCATTGCCAACTCCTGTCAGGAGAACGAACCCGCAATGGCGTTTGTCAATGCGCAGGCCCTATTTGGAGGCAAGTGTTTGGCACCACCCGATCTTGTTGCTATTCTCACTAACGAAATTAAAGTCGGTCAATTTATTCGCTTACCCGAGATGAGGGAAGAATTACTTCGTATCCTGGAAAATATGCTAAGAATTAGCAAATTTCCCGGTAATGGACTTGTCGCTCGACTGAAAAAGCTCTGGCAGGCATAATTTGATTAATGGAAAATCATGAAGCAGATACAGAGAAGGCTCAACCCATTCAAATCCAATTAAATGGGAGTTATGTACAATAGTATTTAAAGGTAATATGAAGACCACTCCAGTACAGACATTCTATGGATTAAGCAAAATACCAAAAAGAAACCATGATTATTCTACTAGTACTCTAATTCACTTTGCAGACGTAACTCATAGTTGCCATGAATATGGTCTCTTACCACGCACCAACAATACCGGCCACTGGAATATCGATACCGGTCGTGTAAGAAGCACTATCAGAAAGCAAGTAGACATAAGCACCACCGAGCTCCTTGGGGTCAGCCAATCTGGGCATGCCACCATAATATTGCATCTTGAGATCCCAGTCCGGTGCTTGGTCCACAAAGTAAGTCATGGCAGTCTTGATGAAACCAGGCGAGATTGAGTTCACGCGAATGCCATGCTTAGCCCATTCCATGGCCATTGTGTGTGTCATATTGCGAACTGCAGCCTTCGTAGCGCCATAGGGAGCTGACGGAGCTGCGCGGTTGGGGCGGTAGGATGTCATCGACGCAGTAAAGACGATTGATCCCTTGATACCCAACTCGATGAATTTGCGAGCAACGGCGGTAGCACAGAAGTAGGCGCCGAAGACGTTGAGGTTGAACAACTGGTCGATCTGGGCGCGACTGAAGTCCAATGCGGGCTGGTGCTTGGTCATACCGGCATTTGCAATAAAGCCGTGGATAGCACCTCGCGCGGCTACAACAGCATCGATAGCAGAATTGACGCTTTCCTCGGAAGTGACATCGCAGCGGATGTAGGATAGTCGATTTGGGTTGGCCTTTTGCAAAGCAGCGAACTCTTCGCCGGGCTCGAAAATGTCCAGGCTGAAGATGGCTGCTGCCTCGTTGGCTAGGCAGACTTGTGTGAGGGCAAGGCCAATACCCCTGTTGGCACCGGTGATGGCGATGACTTTGTCTTTTAAGGAGATTTTCCAGTTGAAATCTGAGCCCGGCTGGGTGTCAAGGAAGGCGGGCGATGCGTTGCTGCCGTTGTCATTGCTGACGGCGGGCGTGTCGGTACTAGGAGACATTTTGAAAGATGTACTTACGGAATTTGATGCAAAAATCAGAGAGATGTTCTGAAATGGGAATCATTTGTTTTAAGTCTGCCATGGCCTTCCGGTGTTCTTCTAGATGGCACAGCGGGGTATGGGGATTGGAGTCAAAAAGCTCCATTGACGAATGGGGCAGCTCGAAAGTGTCTCAAATCGATCCGAACCCCTCCTTTACAAAAGAAATGCATTCAGCCAAACAAAGCGTCAAAAAGTTCTTTTCTTTTCGAGGCGAGCCCAACATTTGAATATGTGTGGGGTGAGCGGGTAGTTGGGCCTCGCATCGAGCCCAACCCTGGCCATCTTGACGAGCATGGACCATGGTCGATGCTAGCGTCGATCCAATACATGCTTTCACTGCTTTTCCTTCTTTATGCCTTCTATCCTATTTTTATTTTGTGAATTTCAAAGTAATAGGTGGGTCAAGGGTCAAGTCAAGGTTACCTTAGCTCTACACACTACATGATCATGTTGGCTAGCTCTGTATATCATGCTAGGTCATCTAGTAGACGCGGAACCTTTTGGTCGAGCTGATTCGCAACATTGAAACGGAATTGAAGCAATATCCTCTCTCTGATACATCTATAACAGTTGCATTTCTTGCTTGTTCAAACTATTCTGTGATTTCGCCCGCCTCTGACCCGAGATCTCAGCCGCAAAATTAGTCGATTTTTGGGTTTTTATCTGTACGCCATGTCGAACGTAGAGAATGGGGTTAAACCAAAGCGTAAGTCCCGAGGAAGAGGACTGCGCGCTACAACTGGCTGGTCGGTGTTTTCCCCTGCCCTAAACTGGAGTTTTCTCACACGGCTCTAGCATCATGTGCAAACGCCGCCATGTCAAGTGCGATGAGGTATGTGCTATTCAATACATAAGATATATTATATTACGCGGTAATATATGTCTGATCTGACCAGGTTCGTCCTCGATGCGGTCCCTGTGCAATAGGGAAACGGACATGCGTCTATGGTAATGATGCTATCAAACAGCCAGATGCTTCTGAGTCTCCGCCAGAAGCGAGTGGTGATCAGAACGACGAGCACCACAAGTATAGCTTAAGCCGCTTGCAAATCCTGGTAGATTGATATCAGAATCAGCAGCCTATACGGCCAGCAAGTCCTCGCTCAAGGACAAAGCATACGGCGTCCAGTAATAATGTGGCAGTCACCAGTCCTAGACTGTCATATAAACCTACATCTTCTCCAGGCACAGAAAGCTCCCAGCCATCAAGCGTTGCACTATCAAGTGTTACGCCACCAAAATGGTTTGAGCTTCGGGCAACGGATCCTCGCAACGCTAGTGCCGGAACTGTTGCAACAGACACTTCTTCATGGATCTCAGAGTACCCAGTCCCTCTTCTAGACTCTGAGAATTGTCTTTTCAGGCATTTTATATATGTTGTAAGCAAGCGACTGGATTTTAATAGTCCAGACATGCATTTTACAACAATGATTCCACACATGGCACTAAGAAACTTGGGTCTAATGAGCGCGTTATTAGCCCTTTCAGCGCGCCTTCTGCTACTGAGGGGAATGCAAAACGAGAAGGATCTAACCAGCACACCGCTTGAAAAAGATGGTATTACAAGCCATCCAGAAAATACCATTGACCGCAATCTGGCTGCAAGATATTACACCAAGTCCCTTCATTATCTAAATCAAGCCATGCAAAGCCCATCTTATTCGCGGAGTTCAGAATTAGTCGCAACCGCCATTCTCATAAGCACCTACGAGATGATTGAAGGCTGGAACCAGAACTGGAAAAGACACAGACTGTTCTGGATCCAACGGTTCCAGGAAACCGACGGAGAAACCGGAGGGCTTCGTTCTGCTGTTTGGTAGACTTGGCTTCAACAGGACACCTGGATCGCTATGCGAGAGAGACGCCGTGACTATCATGACTGGAGCCCTAGAAAACCCATATCCGCTCTAACAGCGCCAGAACTTGCAACGCGGGCCTCTTACCTACTTTCACTGTGTGTTAACTTTGCATCGTATGAAGAGAAACGGGTGGATTCGGCGCGCCGGGCAACCCGAGGAACCGAGCTTCTCCATTTACTCCAGGAATGGCGTGAAAAACTGCCGCCAGAATATCACCCTCTGCCTTTCCTGTCGAATGACCAAATCTTCCCGTCGATATGGATAAATCCATCATCCTATGCTGCTACTCTAGAAATGCACAGTCTTGCCCTCATCCTTGCGGTCATGAATCACCCCTCTCCTAATAGCATTAGTGACTATGGAGGAGTACAGCAAATGATTGCTGTCTCAGTGAGTATAATCTGTGGAATCGCAAGATGTGCCAATGCAGACGATGATGGAGCTAACAAGATCTCCCTCAATTGTTTATTTGAAGTTGTGGACAAGCCACCGCTGATCGCAGGTTGCTAATTTCTATTAGCGGCAATGTGTGTTCAAAATCCACATGAACGGCTCGCACTTTTAGATCTTGTCGAGACATGTCAACAAATGATTCACTGGCCTGTGGCGTCCCTCCGAAAAGAGCTCGAGCTTAGCTAGTCGAAATATGCCTTTCATGACCCATAATATGAAGCTATTATTTAAATTAATTCTACGTGGTGGGTATCTCTTTTGTTACAAGGTTACATATATACCAGGTTTAGCATAGAATAGCTCAAACCATACGTGTCAACCACACTCATTTGGAGTTTCTCCCATCTGTCTAGGACCAAAAATCAATTTATTGTATTCATTTTTGAAATTAACGATATAGTAGAGAAGGAAGCTTAAATGTAATGGAACTGCTTTTTGTGGGACAAGCAATGGGCTTGGTAGGCAGTGATGCTTTTAGGGCTTCATTCCCGTTGGCCATAGGTAACCACGACTACCTAGTAATGTACGGATGACTCAATATCTATGTATATTGACTCAAGTAAGATCTCATCACTAAGAGCAATATTCTCAAGGAAGACCAGCCTGTAGGCGCCGACGAAACCAGAAATGCATAAACAAAAATACACACACCCCCACTGCTAACATTACAGAAATGACAGAGAACCCCATGATGTACTTAGGGCTATCATTACTAGGGAATAGATACTGCACACTCTAGATTAGCCTCGAGGCCGAATCAGGGCAAGTGTTTGATGAGATACATACTGATCCGTAGATCTGCGACAGATTTCCTAGAGCGTTCATGAGAGCCAAAGCGACACCTCGAGCCTGCGGCTGCATTCCAGCAAAGGCCGAAGAGGCGTAAGCCAGTGTGCCTCCGTTGGTGGCCCAGAGGCCGGCTGCCATAAGAACCAGAAGGACATATCGAGCTGTGAAGTTATACACAGTACAGACAATAATTGAGCAAATCAAGGAAAATGTCAACCAGCAAGCAATGATCAAGCCACGCCACGTAGGGACCTTGTCGCTGTAGTAGGCTGTAATAACAGTGGCAAAGAATGCCACTCCATAGATTGGTACAGTCAATAAATTGATTTTCTTGGTGGACGCGTCGCCGAAAAGTCCTTGTATGAGAGTAGGATAGAAGTACGTCAAAGTACTTGAGCCAACGATAACCTGGAGAAGATAGGATAATCAGAATTATTATATCAAGACCATGATTAATCGGGAATGGTAGAGTGAGAGTTACGAACCATATATCCGATCACAAAGGTCCAGGTGCGAGGGTCTTTTACAGCTAATTTGATAGCCCCAAAGTTGCTTAAACGCTCGGTATCTTCGGTGGCAGTGGTGACATTCTCTGTGGCTAGACGTGCGATAGCCACATGCTTCTCACGATCAGAGAAACGTTTCGTCGTTCCAGGATAATCGGGAAGGATCCAGAGAGAAATGATAGCGACACCAATAGTCATAAGGCCTTCAATAATGAAAAGCCATCGCCAACCTCGAATTCCATGAGCGCCGTCAAGGCCAGCAACAATGCCGGCAGCAATAAGTCCTCCAAAGGCACCCGATAGAACAGCCGCTGAAATGAACACGCCAAATCTCTTCGACTGTTCGGTTCGTTTGTACCATGACGATAGGATAAATAAGACACCGGGAGCAAAGCCGGCCTCAACGCAACCGATGATAACTCGCAGGACTACCAGATGGCTGAAATCTTTGATAGCAGCCATGACACACGTCAATGCGCCCCAGAGAATCATGAGTGAAGGAAGATAAATCGAGGGCCGTGATCGGGCTAAAGCAAGACTTTTAAGAAATATGTTTAGTGGATATGATTCAAACTCCAATTCTAGATGACGGAGTAAGCATACTTGCTAGGCACCTCGAATAGCACATATCCAACAAAGAAAACAACTAGAGAGATCGAGTATTGATTGGACGTTAGGTTGAGGTCTACCTGCATACCAGAGACCTTTGCATTCCCGATGCTTTTCGGAAACGATCATTAGCCCTGCGTATGGTAAAACCTCTGTTTTTGACCTGGGTCACTCACTTGGTTCTGTCGAGGTAAGACATAAGGTACATGACCCAGATGGTAGGTAGGAGTGTAAGATCAATCTTCCTCAACAACGCTTTCTCCTCCTCAGGGGTGAACGAGACTGCCTCGGCGACATCCGCATTCTCAATCTCATGAGGTGAGACATATTTCATTTGGCCTTCAACGTCGGATGCATCCATGAAGACTTGTAAGAGGGCTCGGACAATTTGATAGCTCTCTGGAAATGAAATGAAAAATGTGGAGGACGTTGAAGTGTTTATGTCTTGACATATCACTACCCCAGATCTACAAACCTATCTTACTATATAGTGCAAATTTTGTCGCTCGGACCTGGGGAAATTTCGGCTCTAAACCATCAGCTAACTAGTCAATATAGGGATATCCACCTCCACAAGTCTGTTCGCGCCACTGGCTGCTCTCCCCAATTGGCCTGGTCTTCGCATCGAGTCCAATTGCGGGGCCCCTCATCAGCACTACGAAAAGCTCGCAACTTGTAAGTCAACTTAAACACTGCTAACAGATTGGATCAACTAACATATTCGGTCATATGCTCCGGAGCTGTAGCATAGTTTGCTTGGTGGGAAGAGTAAACCAGTCTCGTAGTCCTGTACAGTAAGCCCAATCTATGTCTCAATTAATCACACCAGAGAGTTGACCAATATACCACCTGCTTATGGCCACTGATACGTTGATAGTAACAGAGCTCCCCATAAATAACGTAAATATGTGTTGTGTCTAAACAACGTTTAGTTATCCGAGCTCGGTGCGACATTTGATATTAAGATCCCGCACGAGCAATGCAACCACTTGCTTTGTGCTCGATCCTACTTCAGAGAGCCCTAATAGCACGTCGTATTAATATTCAAAGCTTAATAGTCGAGAAACATACATCGTCGCATTACAAACTCTGGGACTCCACGGGGTACGAAACATGAAGAGTACATTGGGGCGTTGAAACAAGTGTTTGAGTTGTGGTCGACTGTTAAGAAACTATGACTTCGCATCGAGAACCACCGGGCGCTAATAAGCAATAAAGACGCTCTCAGGTGTAATTTTGTAAGGTTAGATAGATTTGAGATCATGCGGGAGATTCTCGACTTTGCAATGCTGAACCTGTCCAAATATGGGGACGCAACGCGAATGAATGGCTCCCAACCGAAATTTTCTGGGTGATATTGTCGGTCGAAAAATTACACTTCAAGCCAAGGTATTCTGACCCCGGTCCTCAAGGTCTCCAGTGGTCCCGAGGCGATGTCAATATTCTGGCATGGTTCAAATTCCAGCACAGTGACTACAAATCTCCGCAATCCCCATACTCCGGCGAAGTGGAAGCCCACCCCATGCTCCGAGCTGCGTATTGCGTGCCTAGTAAAGGGGTAATATAGCCAACCTCTTACTCGGCCTCGTGAATGGCTAAGCGAGCTTTTTTCTTCCAACACGCCAAGAAGCGAGACTGACACGCCTTTCGCCTTTCTTTTCTCTTGGACTTCTGGGCTATCCCGACACGGAATTCGACATCAGACTACAATGAAGCCGTTTACTACACCCTATTTGTTTCTCATTCAACGACTAAGAGGCAAAGAAGCCACGTCAGCATGGATCGAATATCTGATTACGATTACATGTGGTATCGGGTGAGTTTGACCTCCCGGGTTAGATGAGATGATGTGCATATGCAGGATACTTGGAAGATGGCTTCTAATTCTTATTGTTGCGTACTATAGGAACATGCTATTTGGCTATGACCAAGGGGTCATGGGTAGCTTGCTCACCGGCCCATCGTTTGAAGCGACGTTCCCTTCTATCTCGAATGGCAACAACACCACTCTACAAGGCTTCACGGTAATTGGCATTCTCTGGATTATATTGCTTTTTCACTGACTTTTCAGATCGCTGTATACGAATTAGGATGTGCTGCCGGTGCCCTGACAGTCATAATCAGCGGTGATAGATTTGGCCGAAGGCTCACTGTCATGCTGGGGGAATCTATTATTATAGTCGGTGCAATTCTTCAAGCCTCCTCTTTCGGACTTGCACAGATGATTGTAGGCCGCATCGTCGGTCCGTTATGACTCCTCCTTACTGCTTCATCACCCAACTGACATTTTTTTGCTGTAGCTGGCATCGGTAATGGAATGGCAGCTGCTGTGTTGCCGACTTGGAATGGCGAGTGCTCTCGTCCAAAGAATAGAGGTCGAGCCGTTATGTGGCAGCTCAATATCAATCTTGTAAGCAACCGTCTGTCTACAAGGCTATGTCGTCTCTGACTGCAAGCTGATAACCCTAGTTCGGCATTGCGCTAGCATACTGGGTTGACTACGGCCTTGCGGCATCCTCTGCTACCAGCAATAATAGTTGGGCATGGAGACTGCCATTGGCGTTGCAGGCTACCTTTTCATTTTTGACAATCGTCCTGGCACTATTCCTTCCTGGTAAGTTACAAGACCATAAGTTCTGTCCATTGCATTAGAGATACTGACTGTATGAGTTGAGAATCTCCTCGAGTTTTGATTCGTAAGGGAAAGATGGCTGAAGCTAGCGATGTTGTTGATATGCTATCGTTAGAAGAGGACCCCGATGCACGTGCTATGGAAACTGTTCGTATATACCTAATTCCTCAGTGGCAGTGTATACTGAAATGCAGAAACACTAACTCTATGCGTTCATGTCAGCGTATCGTTGTGTCCATGATCGAGAAAAACCTCCAAGAAGATATGCAAAGCGATTCCAGATGGCAGGCTATCTTCACCCAGGGCAAGCCTCGTTACTTTCAGCGGCTGGCGCTGGCAGCATTTATAATGTGCATGTATCAACTCACAGGAGTCAACCTCATCACGTACTATGTGTGAGTTCTAACCCCATTTCCCCTGCCTGCACAATATCAGAACTCCCTGAATCTATATAACCTCCTACTTACCATGTTTCCGTGACCAGGCCCATTATCTTTCAGAATACGCTCAAACTATCTCGTCATTTGAGTTTGCTCATTTCTGGTTTTGTGGGTCTGGAGTTTTGGCTTGCGAGTTTCATTCCAATCCCGCTCATCGATAGACTTGGACGTCGGCCCTTGCTGCTATTTGGGGCGGTGATGGAGTGTATCAGCATGATCATCGTCGCTGCCACGGTTGCATATCCAGACAATAAAATATGCGGATATGTGGCAATAGTCTTCATTTTGTGCGTATCACGTAATCATCCCGTACTTACCACCCACATGGCTAACCATTCCATTTTCTAGCATCTTCAACACTGCCTGCGCCGTCGGCACCAACGGCCTCGCGTTCCTGATGCCCGTCGAGATGACTCCTTTGCAGACACGCGGAAAGTCCGTCGCTATTTCCACCGGCTTTTTCTGGCTTTGCAACTTCTTTGTTGTCATGATATCGCCTGTGCTCATCTCTCGCATTGGATACGGCACCTACGTCTTGTGGGCGTGTACAAACCTGTGCTTCATCCCAATGATATACTTCCTTGGTAAGCGACCTCCTGTTTAAATTGTAAAACTTTGCTAACGTTTCCCGTATTGCAGTTCCGGAAACCTGCAAGGCTACTCTCGAAGATATCGATGTCTTGTTTGAAACCAATCCGACGTGGCTCATTGGTCCGATATCCAAGAAAAAGCTGGCAGATATCACGAAGAACACATATGTACCCAACGATGGCGAAGAGGAGGGATGGAAGGAGAAGAATTCCTCAGTTAACATGGTCGAAAACACGTCGTCCGAATAGGGGTGATATGCCCCTTGCTATCGAACATGCCTTTGCATTCCAGGGGTACTCCGTCCAATATCTAACAATGAATGTAACTCTGGGACTCGTATATCTGATGCATTAGTCATGTTGTAAAAGCACGTCAACAATTTAGAGTTTATAAGAAGTAGCTATCTATTTGGTGTTTGGTTTGCAGAAAAAGTTGAGTTGGGAAAAAGCTCGAAGTTCTGTGTAGGAGTCTCTTCACATTAACTAACGCAGAATGAAGTCCTTTGTTATCTACAAAAAACCAGTTGCAATCTTCTTTATATACTTATTTAGACTTTTGATCATAACAAATATTTGATGATATCCCTTCGACACAGGCCTGGAACCTCTTAGCGAGGCGGCGCACTTTCTCCCCAGGGGCTTGGAAAGCTTGACGTCTCAATAGCTACATGCCTACTATATTGATAATATATTGTGACATGGCTGAATATACTGCTCCTTGTGCCATATACATTGCGTGGGCGCCACTTCTCACAGCGATGTTATTAGTGTGTTGGTGCAAAATGGGTTGTCGATGCGAGGCCCACTGGCCTGGAAGCGAGCTATTCTACTCAACCACAATGGCCCTTGGGACCCTATGGCAACAGCACCTACACGTTGTCCAAGTTTATTTCTCTATAGACCTTGATTTACATCAAAATTTAAATCTTCAATGACTTCGTCTCGACCCCGAACAGCGATGTTCCAATGTTAGTAGCAATCTAGCACCATGCATCGATTTTCAGACTTAAGATAGATCTAGGTTGATGTCTGAGATATAAGAAATAGCATTCAGCTCAATTTCTTTCTCTAGACAGTTAAAGCCTAGTCTTAACAAGTGTGATACCCGAGCAGCTATATATTCACATTCTCGTTGTTAGTCTTGCCCGTTTTCGATGATGGCACCCGCACTAGAGCTCCTCCCAAAGATCGAGAGTATGCCGACCAAGGTGCTCTCAGCCATCAGCAATGAGGTTTCTAGTGGTAATGGCCTCAAATTAGAGAGTGTAGAGAAGCATCAGCGTGTGATGGGTGTCTTTCGAGCCTTTATCGCTGATCAATGCCAGCAATATGGGGAAGGTCATGCTGGGTAATAGAATTCCTTCCATCGTCAATGGTATAGCGCTGACTAGACCTTACAGATCACCTATGGGTATGGCTGCCATTGGTATTGCCCTATATAAATATGTTATGAAATATTCACCAAAAAATTGCGACTACTTCAATCGGGATCGCTTTGTTCTTTCTAATGGTATGTCCTCTGAATAACCCACCGCATGGATTGTGCATGAAACCAGGCGGCATTTGGCTAAAATAGGGTTACGATAGGCCATGCTTGCCTATGGCAATATCTTTTTATGCACCTTATTGGTGTCGAGAGCATGACACTTGATCAGCTCAAGTCTTACCACTCAGCCAACCTCGACTCACTTTGCCCCGGTCACCCCGAAATCGAGATTGAAGGCGTGGAAGTCACAACTGGGCCTCTTGGCCAGGGTGTCGCCAATGCTGTTGGTCTCGCTATGGCTACCAAGAATCTTGCCGCAACATACAACAAGCCCGGTCATGAAGTGGTAAATAATATGACTTGGTGCATGGTCGGCGATGCATGCCTTCAGGAAGGTGTTGGTCTAGAGGCGCTTTCCTTAGCTGGTCACTGGAAGCTAAACAATCTCTGTGTTATTTTTGACAATAACAATGTGACGTGTGATGGAACTGCAGATGTCGCCAATACTGAAGACATCAACATGAAGATGCGAGCTACTGGCTTCAACGTGGTAGACGTGTACAATGGAGACACAGACGTTGCTGGTAGGTTGATAAAACTCTTTGACTTCGTATAGTGGATTATACTAATGCACATTAGCCGTCGTTGACGCCCTTGTCGCCGCCCGATCGAGTGATAAACCCACCTTCCTCAATATCCGCACAGTTATCGGTTTCGGAGCCGCAAAGGCCGGTACAGCCGACGTACATGGAGCTGCTCTCGGAGTCGACGACGTGGCTAATGTCAAGAAGCTATTCGGTCTTGACCCTAACCAGTACTTTCACATACCACAAGATGTATACGACTTTTTCAGTGACATTTCTGGCCGAGGCGAGACACTTGAAGCGAGTTGGAAAGCGGACGTGGCCAAGTATCGTGAAGCAGAACCAGTCCTAGCGGCCGAATTTAATCGCCGCATTGCAGGAAAGCTGCCGGAAGACTGGACTAAATATATTACTCGCAAGGAAGACCACCCTACGGCATCTACTGCCACCAGAAAGTCTGCTGGTGTATTGACCAATGCCTTTGCATCGAACATCAATTCCTTTTTGGTCGGTACAGGAGATCTGACTCCTTCGGTCAATGTTACCTACAAAAACAAAGTTGACTTTCAGTCCGTGAGTGCATACTACTTCATACTAATCCTTGGCCCGAGATTCTGTTACTGATGTACACTGAAGCCTGAACTCCGAACTTCTTGCGGTCTTGATGGAGACTACAGTGGTCGTTATATCCACTATGGTATTCGTGAGCATGCCATGTGCGCCATCTCCAATGGACTTTCTGCATTCAACAAAGGAACTTTTATTCCTATGACAAGTACCTACTTCGTCTTCCACTTGTACGCCGCTGCCGCCATCCGTATGGCCGCTCTCCAAGGCCTCCAGCAAATTCACATCGCCACCCACGACAGCATTGGTGTTGGCGAAAACGGACCGACGCATCAGCCCATTGCCGTTGCTGCCCTTTGGCGAGCCATGCCTAACCTTCTTTTCATCCGTCCATGTGATGCCGAAGAAACAGCTGCCGCCTACATCGCCGCTTTACAGGCCACTAATACACCTACCGTCATTGCACTGTCCCGTCAGGGTCTGACTCAATACCCTCAGTACTCCTCTCGGGACGGCGCACTGAAAGGCGCATACGTCTTTACTGAGGCAGAGGGCGGCGAATTCGATGTCACCTTGATCGGAGTCGGTGGTGAGATGTGCTACGCAATGCAGACTCGGGAACTGCTTCTCAAGAAGTATGGTGTTCAGGCACGAGTTGTTTCCTTCCCTTGCACCAGACTTTTCGAACAACAATCTCGGGATTACAAGCAATCTGTATTGAAGCCGAACGCTGGAAAGCCCACAGTCGTGATCGAGGCATACCCGGCCAACGGATGGGAGCGCTATGCAGATGCATCAGTATCTATGCACAGTTTTGGAAAGAGTCTCCCTTCGAAAGAAACATACGCCCATTTTGGATTTTCGGCGGAGAGCATTGCACCTAAAGTCAATGACCTGGTAGAAGAGGTGAGAAGGTATGGCATCGGGATTCTTAGGGGTGACTTTAGAGATCTGAACGGAAATTTGCGGATTGGTCTTGAGCATTAGACAAGTTTTAGGGGATAACAATGAATCATGATGCATACACGAGTACGCCACGCCATAGTGGCATGTCCACATATTAGTAGAACATAAACACAGGCACTTTTCACTCGTCAGGAAAGTGGTCATCTAATAGTCGTATATGATTCTGACATCAAGTTCCTGCTTTTTGCAAAGAATGTTAACTTACTTGGATGCAGATGAATATGGCAAGAGATAATAACCTATTACTCTAAAGTCGGTTACCGTAGGGCTAGGGTTTGGAGGAGTACATGGCTGCTAATTTTGCGTGGACTGCACCCGCGATGCCGAGTAGATACCTTGAACTAATTGTGTACACGCAAACACCATCTTTTCCCAGGGATGGGCTGCTTATCAGTTTCATCCTGAAAACAGATGGTCTTTCTTTTATCAGCAGTGCGTGGCAGAAACACTGGCAATGTTTTAACAAAGTCTCCTGCATGAGCCAGGAATGAACACAACAACAGAACAATCTGATACGCATAGGTCTCTTGAGGGTCAAAACTAGGTCAAGCCATCGTGGTCATTAAAGTGATCTGATTATTGATCTCTTTGCCCGCAAGACTGGCTGGACCGGTATACTGACGGTAGGCGTCGATTTCATTGTCGAAGCCTAGGCTCTCACACTCAGGCACATCCACCAGGGGGATCTCTCGCTGCTACGCACCAAGTTTAGCTCCGAATGCTTTCTTCTTGGCAGTTTAAACTCACCATATCAAGAGGCATGTCGTACCGTACTTGGGCCGATAATTGGGACTCCCATCGACTTCAACTACTGATTCAAAGTTCCTAAACACTCGCTGTATAGTTCAGCAAGCTAAGATAGCTGATACAAACCCAGAAGCTGGGTCACTGGGGGGTTCCTGGTAAATGCACCGTTTGTTCGTGGCTCTACATAGCGAACATACCAGCTGGGCTCTATCACAGCGACGTTTCCTGTGGGGGTTTGTGGTTAACTTTCTCCGTAATTGAAAGACCAGGAGACAAGAACAAATGCTAAGCACCTTTTTTAGGCAGTATGCACAGACCACAGTTGGTCGTCCATGATAGCCTGTCCTGTTAATGCAAGCGCAGGAATGGCATGAGGCGGACGAGGCGGGGAGACACTCACTTTTGAAGGCGGCCTCGGTGGGCGAAATCTCTACCACCTGCCGCTGCGTCATGTGGAAGTGTTCGTTCTGGTTTTGACTCTTACCATACGACTCCTATTGTCTACTCTTCCTCCGTAGGTTGCGCCTCAGTGACCTCTTGGGAAAAGGGTCTTTGCTAACTCCATTCTCCACAAGCGCCATCCATGGGGTACTGGTAGCTACTCCAGATCCTAATTCGTTAGTGTTCTGGGTTGTTACTGGAGTATTTGAAAGCCACGAATTGGACTATCTCTGGAGAGAACAGGACCCTTGCTTACTGGGGGTAGTGGCAGCATGTTTAGTACAGTATGGAACTATGGTCGTCCTTCCTGTGTTGCTTGCATCAGCAGCTTCAATTCTGTTGATCTCCGATTGCAGAGATCCATTGTATTGTTATCAAGCGTTCGCAAGAATAGAGGATGACTAATAGATTCTAATATTTAGATTGCAAAGGTATACTATATTGGGAACGAAATTATAAGATTGCCTAGAAATAATTTTTTTTTCGGTCTTCCAATGCGTTTCCACTAGAGATTATGATGCTGTAGTGTTTCAAGTTGCAAAGTGTTGCGAGGTTGCGAGGCAGGCGTTCGTTAACAAGTAACACACGCAAACGAACCGATGATCGCGGCCTAGGACGTTCATCTGAGAAGAAACAGCGTACAACTCTAACCGTACTGCTCTTTTAATAGCTACAGTTGCTTGCGGGTGATACGGGGAGTGCGGGAGGTATTGGGGACCCGCAACTGTTGGCCCTTCACTCTCGGTTTCCTGATCAAGATGTGGCGGTCAACAGCCGGTCTTGAGTGCCCTGTACAATATTGTTTCATTGAAGCTCGGAGCGACGACCGCGCCTTGCTGCAAAGACACCCGTTTCCACCCTTCCAATCACTGGAGATTGATGCCCGCTTCAGCCGCCATTGCCAAGGTTATATTCTCAGATGAATGCTCTATTGAACTTGGCTCCGGGAAGCGTACAAGATGGGTTTTTCGTGTGCGCGCATACGGTGAGAAGTGGAGAAAAGACCTCGTACAAGATACCAAAAAAGGCAAAGGTGTACGGGTTATGGTTTGGGCTGCAATTTGGGGGGATAAGCGCTCTGATTTGATACAATTGGAGCGAGATTTTGATTCTAAGAAGAATGGCTACTCCTCAAAGTCATATCCTAAGGTTATAGAGGAGATATTGCCTACTATTTACGAACCCGGCCTTCATTTCATGCAGGATAACGCGCCTATCCATACGTCAAATGAATCAAAGGCCTGGTTTGCAGATAATGGTATAAAATTACTCGATTGGCCGCCTTATTCACCGGATTTGAATCCTATCGAGAACCTCTGGTTTCCGCTTAAAGAGGGGGTCTATATTATTGAGCCAGGAATTGAGAACGTTACTGGGGGTGAAGATACGGTTCAGAATATTCTATTCCATGCAGCAGATGGCTCTTGGAGCAATCTACGTAGTGAGTTGATTAAGAATTGTATAGAGTCCATGCCACGGCGCCTTGAAGCGATTATCGAGGCAGATGGGTGGTATACGGGTTATTAGGGGATATTTAGAACGCCAAAAATTTGTATGATATAGCGCTTATATTGATTAACAATATTCTCAATTTTTATTAGATTTGAAGCGGAGTTAGTGGAAATAATCAAAAAAAAAAACAAAAACCCCCGTTATTTTGGTGTGGTGTCGTTTCGGCCCCTTTGGCGTAAACTAATGACGGAGACTGTACACGCGATCCTTTGCTGTTTACCCAACGCGGCGCCGATCGTTCGTTTTCGCGATCCTGATTGGTCCGTTTCGTGTGCCAAGAAATACTCTTATTCGCTACTGATTTCTCCCGTGTCACGTGCAGTTCTGTCACGTTGTTTCGTCTCTCTGTTTATGGGAACTTGATGGTCCAATTAGGGGCTATGTCGCTGGGTCTATATGTAGATTGACTAAGTTGGGAGCTACATCCTCAATTGGACGGGTCTCTTCTAATACATTAATGATGTATCACATTGCGCATATTTGATGCTTCTTTCACGTCAACTTCCCTCGTGTTTTTCATCTTTGTATACTGTCGTCGAAAAAGAGGAAAGTATGTTGCCTGAAGCTAGTCCTAACATAATTAAACTGGTATTAATTATATCGCTCACTTCTCCAGGCTGTGGGATAAATGCCCTAGCTGCACTGCAATTTTAGTATCTATAACAGTAGAGATATCCCACACACCAACCGAAGCATTCGAAGAAGACATACAGGCCACAAGAACAAAATATGGGCTATCGCGAGTTCAGGTCGGAAATATGAGAAATATCATGTAGTTAGTGCACTAGTGCCCTATCGGGTTAGTCCCTCCTGGCGTAGTAAATATCATTCGTTCATGCGGGTCCGCATCGGGGTCCCAAATCTGCTTAGATGCAATCGAACAACGGGTTAAATAGTCAAGTAGTAGTTAGTTAGGCAATGCTTCATATCACTTACTAACAACTGGATCAAAAAATACTTCCTGGGAAAAAAATCCAAAGAAGGACTGTTTTCTTTATTCTATATTATGGCATTCCTTCCTCCACAGCCTATGAGTCTCAGTGGTGGCTGTATCTGCAAATCAGTTAGATATACGATCAATATTCCAGGCATTGAAGACCGAAGCTTGGTCCCACGAGCTCTTCCTACTCCAATTGCGAGGGATAAAGATGGAAAGGCTATGACTATTCCAACAAGGTTTCCATTGATTGATCTTGACCATTGTGACTCATGTCGACGTGCCAGTGGAGTAATAGTCCAATGTTGGTTCATATGTCCCACGTCGTGGGTAACCTGGGAGATACAAGCCACTGAAGCGCTCTCAAATGATGTGTTGGATGTTAAAGTTTTCAAACAAGTACCATCTATACTAGCAATCGGTCCATTACATCCTCAACAACAGTGTGAAGGTGCAAAATCGCTGGCTGGAGGAAATTTGACGCAAAAAGACCTTCTTTTGAATACTTTCTTATCACATTATAGCTCATCCACAAGCGTTACTCGCACATTCTGTTCCCGCTGTGGTACCAATTTAACTTACTTCATGGACCGTCCTGCATCGTCTCCATTTCCGCCGCTTGTGGATATCACTGTGGGAAGCTTAGATCGAGAAAGT
The DNA here is from genome assembly GCA_038993655.1 of Talaromyces verruculosus. NCBI lineage: Eukaryota > Fungi > Ascomycota > Eurotiomycetes > Eurotiales > Trichocomaceae > Talaromyces > Talaromyces verruculosus. Next base: position 26,384 of record JBBVQN010000088.1, on the reverse strand, counting down.
ATTGAACATATTCGCCCAGATCGGCACTGTTGGTGGGATGAAGCAATTTCCTGGATTAAGGAGCTTCTGTGGAAGGGATCTGAGAGATTCTTGATTCGTCATCCAGGGGGTAATGTTGGTTTGGAAGTTATGGAGTGATTTTAATTCTTTAGAATATTTATATCTCTTATGAACTTATCCTAGGAAAAAAGTTCACTTCCTCTAGGTGTAAATGAGGATTTTTAATCTATAAATTACTAAATAAGAATAGCCTGCTCACATAAGGCGAAACTAGATACAAGTTGCTCAAAGGCTTCTTCTTGTGAGGCCGAGCTAGACATAAATACTGCGATAACAGGGGAGGACTGGGAAAATACATGTGATGATGATCTATGTGAGGATAGAGCAGTAAAACAGTAATCATGTAAAAGGAGCCTATTGTAATGCAGTATTTTCAATCTGCAATCCGAAGCCTATTCAAGCTTCTTCTAAGCTGCTGTATCCTGATGTGATCTGGACCGAGGGCTTTCTCCAAGCCTGCTAGTGCTCGCTGGTACATCTCCTCTGCCTCTTTCAGCTTCCTTTGATCATAGTAGAGATTCCCAAGGTTGTGGACTGTGTCAAGCGTGGACGTATGATCTGGACCGAGGGCCTTCTCCTTGCCTGCTAGTGCTCGCTGGTACATCTCATCTGCCTTATTTAGCCACCCTTGAATTGTGTAGAGGATGCCAAGGCTGTTGATTGTATTGAGCGTAGATATATGATCTGGACCGAGGGCCTTCTCCTTGCCTGCTAGTGCTCGCTGGTACATCTCATCTGCCTCCTTTAGCTTCCCCTGGTCTTTGTAGAGATTCCCAAGGTTGTTTACTATGTTGAGAGTGGATATATGATCTCGACCAAAGGCCTTCTCCTTGCCTGCTAGTGATCGCTAGTACATCTCCTCTGCTTCCTTTAGCTTCCCCTGGTCTTTGTAGAGATTCCCAAGGTTATTTACTGTGTCGAGAGTGGATATATGATCTCGACCGAGGGTCTTCTCCTTCCCTGCCAGTGATCATTGATACATCTGCTCTGCCTCCTTTACTTTCCCCTGATTTTTGTAGAGAATACCAAGGTTATTAATTGTAGAGAGAGTAGACGTATGATCTGGACCAAGGGCCTTCTCCTTGCCTGCTAGTGCTCGCTGGTACATCTCCTCTGCCTCTTTCAGCTTCCCTTGATCAGAGTAGAGATTCCCAAGGTTGTTGACTGGATTAAGAGTGGACGTATGATCTGGACCGAGGGCCTTCTCATAGCCTGCTAGTGCTCGCTGGAGCATCTCCTCTGCCTCCTTCAGCTTCGCCTGCTCAAAGTAGAGAGCCCCAAGGTTATTGACTGTATTGAGCGTGGATATATGATCTGGACCAAGGGCCTTCTCCTTGCCAGCAAGTGCTCGCTGGAACATCTCCTCTGCCTCCTTCAGCTTCGCCTGATCAAAATAGAGAGCCCCAAGGTTGTTGACTGTATCAAGCGTGGATATATGATCTGGACCAAGGGCCTTCTCCTTGCCAGCAAGTGCTCGCTGGAACATCTCCTCTGCCTCCTTCAGCTTTGCCTGATCAAAATAGAGAGCCCCAAGGTTGTTGACTGTATCAAGCGTGGATATATGATCTGGACCAAGGGCCTTCTCCTTGCTAGCAAGTGCTCGCTGGAACATCTCCTCTGCCTCACTCAGCATTCCCTGGTCTTTATAGAGATTACCAAGATCATGGACTATATCGAGAGTAGATATATAATCTGGACCAAGGGCCTTCTCCATGCCAATGAGTGCTCGCTGGTACATCTCCTCTGCCTCTTTCAGCTTCCCTTGATCAGAGTAGAGATTCCCAAGGTTATTTACTGTGTCGAGAGTGGATATATGATCTCGACCGAGGATCTTCTCCTTCCCTGCCAGTGATCGTTGGTACATCTCCTCTGCCTCTTTTAGCTTCGCCTGATCAAAGTAGAGACCCCCAAGGTTGTTGACTGTATCGAGAGTAGATGTATGATCTGGACCAAGGGCCTTCTCCTTGCCTGCTAGTGCTCGCTGGTACATCTCCTCTGCCTCTTTCAGCTTCCCTTGATCAGAGTAGAGATTCCCAAGGTTGTTGACTAGATAAAGAGTGGACCTATGATCCGGACTGAGGGCCTTCTCGTAGCCTGCTAGTGCTCGCTGGTACATCTCCTCTGCCTCTTTCAGCTTCGCCTGATCATAGTAGAGATTCCCAAGGTTGTGGACTGTCTCGAGCGTGGATGTATGATCTGGACCAAGGGCCTTCTCCTTGCCAGCGAGTGCTTGCTGGTACATTTCCTCCGCCTCCTTCAGCTTTCCCTGATCTTTGTAGACAATACCAAGATTGTTGATTGTATTGAGAGTCATTGGTTCTACTTCATAATCTGGACTGAGGGCCTTCTTATAGCCTACCAGTGATCGCTGATATATCTCCTCTGCCTTATTCAGCTTCCCTTGATGTACGTACAGATTCCCTAGGTTGTGGGCTGTATCGAGAGTAGATATGTGATCTAGACCAAAGGCCTTCTCATAGCCTGCTAGTGCTCGTTGGTACATCTCCTCTGCCTCCTTAAACTTTATTTGATCAGAGTAGAGATTCCCAAGATTGTGGACTGTATCAAGAGTGGACGGATGATCTGGACCAAGGGCTCTCTCATAGCCTACCAGTACTCGCTGGTACATCTCCTCTGCCTCCTTTAGCTTTCCCTGGTCTTTGTAGAGATTCCCAAGATTGTTGACTGTATCAAGAGTGGACGGATGATCCATACCGAGGGTCATCTCATAGTCTACCAGTACTCGCTGGTATATCTCCTCTACATCCTTCATCTTTCCCTGATATTTGTAGAGAATGCCAAGTTATTGATGGTTTTAAGAGTCAGTGGGTATGTTTCTTGATCTGGACCGAGGGCCTTCTCATAGGCTGCCACTAAGGATGTTTTTCGCCTGCAAACAGTCAGGATAGTCATTGGCAGCTAATATCATTTCCTGAGGTTCTCTGGGCTATAGAGATGGCCTCGCAAGTGATAACTAGCACATGTCGCGGAAAAGGAGGAGAAGGAGAAAACGCTCTCGAAGAGTCCAAAAACAAGTTCCTAGCGGCAGGTGGCCTTCTCCACATGATTTGCCGCGATCCACCATGGAATTCCATGGAATTCCATAACTGGGTACAACCCCGGAAAATTTCCAAAATAGACTACCGTCCTTCACCGCCTGATACCTAGCCCCACCTCATACCTGATTTTGGCGACTTACGATATAATAAATTTTTGCAGTAACAAGTAAATAAGGTGCAAGGGTGAATGTTCATAATCAAGCAATCTATTTGTTTTCCGCGAGAAATAACAATCATAACTAGAACGCCTGTACTTGCAAACCATGCATAATACTCCCCTATGGACCTTTAGATAGTAGATGTACTGGGTGTTTCTACTTACGGCGGACTATCCTTACGTTAAGGACAAAATTGGTATTTCAATGGTTTTACATTTGTGTAAATATAGATTACATATTTCCACATTCGCTTATCAGCACATATTCTGCAATGCTCAAACCAATACCCTATAACGCATGTTGCAAATAGCTTTATATTCCTTTTTCTTTATACATTTACTTACCAATTAGGACTGTACTAAGTCTCCGCTTACTGTGACAGTGCTCAATTCCTCTACCTAAGGAGTAGCTAATCGACGAAATATTGAATACGAAGGAAGGAGAAAAGAAAAAAAAGCTCGTACGCGCTCGCTATAGCTTTTATACGGTGCGCCAGCCCCGCGGCGGTGCCTAATTGGGAAGGCATAAGGTAGAAGGGAATCTCTATCCTTAGGGTTTAGGGCTGCACCGTACAAGATACTGAGCAATGAGTGCGTACAGCTGTTACATTTACGTCCATATAAGGCTTTCGCGCAACGCCGCAAACTTATATACAGCCTACAATCCTATTAGTTAGCTCTAGAAATCAGCTATCAATAAGGCCTATAGTTCACGGCCGTATAAGCACGTATGCTAACGAGACCTTGATTTATATATATGTATGCCGTACATACTCGCTAACGCCTGGTAGTATAGGTGATTAGTTAGTCCGTTCTAGTAAGTTACACACACAAGTATCAATTAAGGCCTAACTACAGAGTAGTTACTATGAGTATAAAGGAATAGTTTAAAATACTGTTATTTTTATTAGTTAGAGTTTTCTAAGCTATACTCTTTATAGGATTCTGACAAATTGAGTGGGAACGCGTATTGTATTATATTCAAGTGTGTCTAATAGAATGAAAGTAATTGGTATAGGTGTGCCGTATATAATGCAGCGCCAAACCGGCGGAGATCGTACAACGTGCTGAACGGGCCAGGAAGGAAGCTGCAAAGAAGGAAACGAGCCTGGCCCTAGCCGGTCACTTCTTCGTCGCTGCCCGTCCACTCCCGTCAGGCGACATCAGCCTCCGGGCTCACCACGCGGCAGCGGTGGAGGTCCTCCGCCAGCACGGTGACAAGTGGGTGAATGCGTTCGGTCCGAACGCGTACGTGCGGATGCCAACTTGGGGGGTCGTCGTCGACGGGGTACCGGTGCACACGGTGAATCTTCAGGACGGGATCGAGGACTTTAGGCGACAGCTGATTGCCTGGAACCATGACAACTGGGGCCAAGGATTGAAGGTGGAGATCGCGTACGTCGGCTGGCTTGCCAAACCGCGAAGGCATGAGGCGTCACTCATCATAGAGTTCACCAGTCCAGTGGTTGCGAACAATGCGATCGCCAGGGATACAATCTGGCAGTCCCGGATCCACACCAACAGGCCTTACAACAAAGAAGGCAGGTGCAAGATGTGCAGAAAGTGTCAGAAATATGGACACGTACAAGCTCAGTGTCCCTTCCCAAAATACATCTGTGGGACCTGCGCTGAGGAGCACCCGACCTGGGAGTGTCCTTCGACGCAAGGTCAGGAAACCCAGCTCAAATGTGCCAACTGCAAGGATCCGCACAAGACCATAAGCGCGAGCTGCCCCGTACGAAAAGTTCACTTAGAACGTGCGAAGCATGCTGCGGAGTGTAGAGACACTCATCGGGTCCCTCCACATTTACAAAAACAAGCAAGAATCGCACTTGTAAACCACAACCCGACATTACAGGAAGCAGCCAAGGCCCCGAAGAAGCGTAGCAAAGCAGCTAATACGACAGCAAAAGCACCAGCGAAAGAGCCAACCAAGCCTGCAGCAAAACGTACAAAAACAACAACACAGGACAACCCTAAACCAGCGCAACCTACAACACAGGCGATGCCTGCCACCGAAGCTGCTACGGAGCCTGCTGCTGAGCTAACCACCCAATCTACAGAGCAGCACGCAGCTCAATCTATCGAGCAACCCGTCACCCAACCTACCACTCAGCCTACCGTTCAATCGGGGGATCAATCTGTTGCACCACCAGTTAGCCAATCGAACCCAACAACACGACCGAGCACGCCAAATGCTCATGACACGTCCACACCGACGGCACCGACAGCAGTACGAACCGCGTATAAAGAGGTCCAATCGGTCCAGCCCGCGAATCAGGAGAAACGGGGACGCGGACGACCTCCAAAGTCAAAGGCATCCAGTAACGGTGAACAACAACAACAGACGCCATTCTCCAGCGTAGAAGCAGCGATTGCAAGCGCCGAAGCCATGATGGAGAACGCCCGTATGGAAGCGGAGTCCTACGAAAGTCTAGTCTCGACGGTGGCCAACAATCCACCACCCGATGGCGGTTGGGAAACAATCACACGGCCACAACGACTACGCACGCCTCCGGCGACACAGGCACAGACGACAACGTCGACTAGAAAGCTTACTCCTATCAACAAGGTTCGGAAACCGGTGCAGGGCCCGCCACGGAGCCCCAACTACATGATGACACGGAGACGTGCACGGGAGCAATCCCAGGAATCCGACGGAGCTCCACTACCGCCTCAACCAATGATTACGGCAAGAGTGGAAGGGGACAACACCATTTTGACGAGCTCGGCGGATTTCCGGGAGCTGGATTCGACGGCGCTGTCCTCCGAGATCAATGGGCTCCTGGGCAGGTTCACGGAGTCAACCCAGCGCGCCCGTGAACGCCAGCGCGCTCTCCCAATTCAAGAGGACGAGGCCTCGATGACATCACGCAGCAGATCAACACGCAGTTCACCGGACGAGCTCCAATGAGTCCGTTCGAAGTCCTGCAATACAACACGCACAAATCAAAGGACGGGGTCATGGCCACGTTCTTACGAGACCCTCAAGTCCTCCGTGCCTAGGTGATTGCAACGCAAGAATCGTGGCGCAATGAATACGACGATACAACGCATCAACCCGCCAGGTTGACGCACCAGCTGCTGTATCCCAAAGCGAGCAACCACGACGGAGTGCCTGCAAGGGTAGCACTATATGTCAGCAAGCAGATCGATCCCGCTTCATGGACTCACACCGTGGTGTCCCCGGATTACCAAATCCTTCACATTCGCTACATGCGGGGAGAAGAACCTCGGAACCTCTATATTCACAATATATATAACGACACCAAACTGGATACGCTGGCCTGGTTAGACCGGCGTATCACCCAACTTGGCACCACACCAACGACAGAGCATCTCATTGTTTGAGACATCAATCTACACCACCCCGCATGGGGTGGAGCCGGAACCGCAATCGACAATCAAGCTACGGTGCTTCTCGAATCCATGGATCTCCACGAAATCGAGCTTGCCACGGAGGAAGGGCTGGTTACGTGGCAACGGGGCGACTCCACGTCCACCATCGATCTCACCTTCTTATCCGCTAATCTCTTCAATCGGATGATTCTTTACGAACGTGCAGACGACGTACAGCACGACTCGGATCACTGGCCGATCAGGACTCAACTCGATATACAGACTCCGGCGAACCAACCACCAGAACGGCTCAATTGGAAAGCTGTGGATATCAAGAAGCTTCACAGTCTACTGGAACGAGATCTCGTCGTTCCATCACTCAAGAATGCCTCTAAGCCGTGTATCGAGCTCGCTACTAAGGCTTTTATCCGCAACGTACAAAACGCAATCAAGGAAACGGTCCCAATCGCGCGTCCTAGCGAATGGAGCAACCCAGATTTCACGCCAGAGTGCAAGGAAGCGATTCGTAACTGTCGACGCCTTCGTCGTCAATACTCTGACACCCATAACCCATGGATCTGGCGTGCGTACCAAAGGGCTCGCACCAAGAAGAAACGTACGGTCAACAAGAATCTACGTCTCGGCCACCGCCGCCGTGTACAGGAAGCAACAGAGCAGGGTCCACGAGGATTATGGCGATTGGCCAAGTGGGCACGTTCGCGTAAAGGAGCATACGAATCAGGCATCACGCCCACGCTCACGAAGGGTCACCATACGGCGGAGAGTGTCGAAGACAAAACCAAGCTTCTTGCTCAGACGTTCTTTCCAGCCATTCCGGAGGCTGATCTGTCAGATATACCGGATACGACTTATCCTCCACAACTAGAATTTCCGGAGATCCCAAAGCACGAGATTGAGCGCATTATTCTTTCAACACCACCCGACAAGGCTCCCGGCGAGGACACGATCCCGAATAGCTTCTGGCACAAGATCATTTGCGTGCCCGTAGTAATCGATACTCTCTACGAAATCTTCAATGCGTGTATACGAACTGGCTATAATCCAACACACTTTCAACGTTCAATCACCGTCGTGCTACGCAAAGGGGGTGAGAATCGGGATTACCGTATACCAAAATCATACCGTCCAGTGGCTCTACTCAACACGCTCGGTAAATTCCTCGAAGCGATCATCGCACGACGAATCAGCTACGTCATGGAGATGGAGGGTCTGCTTCCAACGAGCCATCTTGGAGGCCGTAAAGGAATCTCTACCGACCACGCGATCCAGATCATATTGGACCGTATTCGCAAGGCCTGGGGAGCAGGCCTCGACGTAGTGTCAATGCTGTTACTGGATGTCTCTGGTGCATACGATAACGCGCACCATATGCGCATATTGCACAACATGCAGAAGCGCCGACTTGGCCACTTCGTGCCATGGGTGGAAGCTTTCCTCACAGATCGAAGCACCCGGATCCGGATCCCAGAGGGGATCTCGGACTGGATTCCGACGCCAACAGGCATCCCGCAAGGATCGCCAATCTCACCGATCCTGTATCTCATATACAACGCCGATCTGATTGAGGACTGCGCGGATCCCGTGAACCACGTTTTTACCAGTGGCTGGGTTGACAATGCAGCCATGATAGCAGCAGGCTGTACAGAACGAGAGACAATCGACAAGCTCCAACGTGCGAGTGGAATCGCGGACCAATGGGCTCAACGTCACGCCTCCGTTTTTGACCACAACAAGTACCAGCTCATTCACTTTGTGAATCCGCGGAGTACGACCAAACCAGAGAAACGCTCAATCACGCTACAACACGACAAGGTCAAGGAAGCAGAAGACAAGGTCAAATATCTTGGAGTATGGCTTGACACCAAGCTCACCTTTGAATACCACCGTGAACAGGCTGTTGCCAAGGCTGGCACCAGCCTCGAAGCGTTACGGGGTCTGGCTGGATCTACATGGGGAGTGGCACTGGGCTCTATGCGGCGAATCTATCAAGCAATTGTGATCCCGCAGATGTTGTATGGAGCCGCAGCATGGTACCAACCAGACCTCATGACACGGAGGCAGATCACCACTACGATCCGTGATTTCGCGACAATCCAAAAACGTGCGGCCTGCCTGATCAGTGGTGCGTTTCGTACGACTGCAGCAGAAGCTGAACGTAGAGCTACACCTTCTACCTATCCGACAACAACTGGACCAACTCACCAAGATGACTGCGGTTCGTATCCGGACAGGACCTTCCCACGGCATCCCGAGCGGCATGCTCATGAAGAGAGCGAATGAGGAGCTCGCGCTCGGCGGTTACACTCCCATGGAGGCTCATGCTTAGAAAACGGGCGGATGCTTAACGGCTCCCCCGGACACCTTGGCCGGGCTGTGGGAGAGCCGTGAAGCGTACGTCCAAGCGCCATGGCATGAGCCTCCAAAGGTGGTGATCGACGAGCGCGAGAAAGCCATTTCAGTCCACAATTCAATTCTCAAAGCGGATTCCCACACAATGGTGTACACAGACGGAAGTGGTTATCAAGGATATATTGGGGCAGCAGCAGTCATTCCATCAAGGAACGTTCAACTCACGGAGTGTATCGGAACGGAACGCACGTCAACAGTGTATGCAGGAGAAGCATGCGGCATCAAATTCGCGCTCAAAAGCCTGATCCGGCTCACGCTGGTACGGCCAATCAAAGAACCAGTTATCTTCTCAGATAGCCAAGCTGCGCTCCAAACGCTACAGAATCCGCGAATGGTCTCCGGTCAGGAGTACATTCGGGATTGTGTACAGCTCCTGCAAGAATGTAAGGACATTGGCATCGACGTGACGTTACGGTGGATTCCGGGACACGAAGGAGTTCCGGGGAACGAGGCTGCAGACCGTGCTGCGAAGAAAGCGGCAATCAAAGGGGTACGACGAGAGATCGTACCGGGGGACATCACACATTGGGTCATGCTTGGAGCGGCGGCAAAGCGACGTATCCGACAATCAGCAAAGGATGCGTGGGAGCGATCGTGGGACAAGCAGAAGAGTGGGAAGCCTACTAAAAAGCTGATCACCCGTCCTTCCAAACGCACACTCCAGTATTGGGGCTATCTCCGCAAGGCCACGTCGTCAATTTTGATGCAAGTCCGTACGGAGCGAATCGGACTGGCGCACTACTTGTGGCGAATCAACAAGCGCGACAGCCTATACTGCACATGCGGACTCTCCGGTCAGACAGTACGGCACATTCTCATGGAATGCCCGCTATATAGAGAGGAACGTGACCGAATGTGGTCGCGAATCAAGGGATTCCGACGCACGACTAACTTACAAGCATTGCTCAATGAGAGATCGGCCGCCCTGGCAATCTCCAACTTCTGGATTGAAACGAGGATCCTGGAACAGTTCACGGCTGTTGACCCGAAGGCAACTGGCACGTATGACAACGCGGAAGAAGAACAACACGAACAGGGCACTGGCTTGAGAACCGACATGACTGCGCACGCAGATAACACGCGCACCAGGTCGGCGCGGTTGTCAATACGAACCAGCAACAACACGAACACGAGCCTTGGATCGGGTGGTTCGGAGCCAGTCGACGGAGACGGACTGCAGGACGGTGACGGAACGTAAACGCGCGGGTTGGTGAGGATTCGAACGTTGAGGACGGTACGCGTATTGACGCGATTGATGAGTGGGATTGAGCGTATTGAGCGCTCTCAAAGACGTGGTGGTGCTCACGTCGGTGCAGTCGGCATACGTGAGAAAGAGGGATTTCGAGGAGTTGATTATTGAGGACATACGTACGAGAGCCGGCGTACGATCGCACCAGTGGATTGTTTTGTTTTGCCATGTTTTACCGCCTTCGTTCATTGTTTTGCACAATCGTTGTTTATTTTCCTTTGTTTACATTCCGGTGGCTCGTCCTGTGGCGCGTCACCGTGGCTGCGCCACGAATTTCTTGGTGCCTGCAGGCTTAGGCACACACCTGGATGGCGGCAATATAGACCATAGCTAGCTACAGCGGGTATATCAAATCTACTACTACTACTACTATATATTGCAGCGCAGTCCTGTGCGCGCTAATTTAGTAAGGAGTCTTAGCAAATCTTTATATTAAGGAAAGCCAGCCATCCAATAAGGGCATGCGAGTGGATATATGCGCTGCGCTCACCATATTTAGGATAGCAGTAAAGTAATCTTGTCAGATTCTCTTATTAAATAATTTTATATAATTTATTACTATTTTTAGATTGTAACATTACCTATATATTACAAGTGCCGTATTTAAGATTCACACTAATAGAATTCTGACCAATCACACGCATGCGTTTCTCATGTGTAGAAATGTAAATTTTGTAAAATACCAATTTTGTCCTTAACGTAAGGATAGTCCGCCGTAGCTTAGTTAACTTTCGGCCCAACACCTGACTGTTGGTTCGCGATCGCAGCTTGAGGTTACCGTATCCCATCAAGAGTGATTTCTAATCACAGCGTAAAGTCACTCAATTACGGGTGTAGAGAGGCATAAGTAGAACAGACGCAGTGCACCCAGTATCATTTACTTCCCTGTGCAGCCAATATTTTCTGACCACTCGGTACTATTCCATATTTTTTACACTATTTATCACTATCACGCCAGGAGGGCAAGCAACTCCAACTTCCCCCGACTCCATTACCACCCCATAGCCATGATGACTCCTGCCAACATTGATCCCAAGGATGTTCAAGCGTTTTTTGCCAAATACCATGGCGATAAGTATGTTGAGGGCTGGGCGACCCTCTGGGACAAAGGTGATAATTTGCCCTGGGATCGTGGCTTTCCCAACCCCGCGCTAGAAGACACCCTCGTCCAGCGAGCTGGCACCATTGGCAGGCCCATCACCCAGGACGGTCAGAGGCGGAAGGCCCTGGTGCCGGGTTGTGGACGTGGAGTTGATGTACTCTTACTGGCGAGCTTTGGGTATGATGCCTATGGCCTGGAGTGCAGCGCCACGGCTGTCGATGCGTGCAAGAAGGAGGAGAAGGAGAACCATAGCCGGTACCGTGTGCGAGACGAGAAAGTTGGGAAAGGGAAGGTCACTTTCGTCCAGGGGGATTTCTTTGATGATACCTGGTTGAAGGAAATTGGAGTACCTCAAAATGGATTTGATATTATTTATGATTACACGGTATGTATACTAACTGCCGCTGTTGGGCTCATCCCATCTTGCTCTTTTTTCTCTCCACTTGTACTCTTTGTTGTACAGGGGGACCTGCAAGATGCTTCGCTCTCTGTCTTTGGACTTTTGATGTGCCATTTCCGACTCACCCTGGATCGTTCTGGTCTTTCCTTTTAACAACAATCTAGTTTTTCTGTGCTCTGAACCCAGAGCTCCGTCCTAAATGGGCTCTCCGACACACCGAGCTCCTTGCTCCCTCACCTGCAGGCAATCTGATCTGTCCGGAGTCTCCTCGTCATAAGGACCCCTTGGCCCCCGGCCCTCCCTTTGCCTCTCCCTCCGAGGCCTACATGGAACACCTGAGCCACCCCGGTGAGAAGATCTCCTACAACGACAAGGGTCTTGTCGATGCGGACCCGTTGCGAGAGCCCAGCAAGGCCGGCCTAGAGAGAGTGGCGCACTGGCAGCCAGAGCGTACGCACACTGTGGGCATGGGTGAGAATGGGAAAATCCATGACAGAGTCTCTATTTGGCGTCGACGTGACTAGAAATGTGCCTGAGCATTTCTGTGACCTAAAAAAGGAGAAAATGTAAATGGAAAATACGTGCGATTTTGGAGTCCGGCCCTGGATTTCAAAGACCAGTCCCTAGACGCTAAAGTGACAGCCGAAATGAAGGGCCGAGATGCAAAGGGCACTTTTTTAAAGAGATTTCGCAGACATAGGGAACAAATGCACTGGAAGGATATCCTCAACTCCACAGTGGGATCCTATTTCCAATCGTCGCATGATGCAAAGTAAGCCGAGATTATATCTATTGTAGACAATTATTGTTATTATACGTAATTCATGGTATTTCGCACACAGCGTTAAACGCCCAAGAATCATCAAAAGTTGCAAGGCGAATGGCATTCTCAACATCACTCTTTCGGAACGCTGGTCCGCGACCGAGACAGATAGGGCGGAGGGAAAGATCTACGACAAGGTAAGTAAATGCACGGACAGGAAGACACAAAGAACCATTGATCTCGGCATTACTCACATTTAATGAAGGTCGCTGCGTTGAGCTGCGAAGCCGAATCGAAGCGGGGACTGGAGAGGGCCGAGCTCGGGTCCTGAATACGAATCCCTCGCTCCTGTAGCAGCCTTTGCACACCACTCGAATCCATCCACTCATCAGCACCCGATTCAATGACAGTTTGCCACGTTCGAGAGGAGACGGCGAGTTGCTCGGGCGAGTAGCTGTTCCTCCTTGAATTCAAAACATTTGTCCTCAACTCGATCACGTCTCCTCTTTCGTCGTGCATGACGTCGACGAATCCGGAGATCAAGCGGTTGCGCTCGTCGACGGTCAATCGTTTGCCAAAGGTTGCTTTGACCCTTGATTCGTCTCCAGACAAGCTTGTTAATAAATGGTACCCAACCTCGCAGCATTGTCGGATCAGGCGGTGTGAGAGTGTCCAGCGCCCTTGCTTTAAGAGATTGTCGGGCGATGCTGTGGTCGGGAAACTCAAGACGGGGCTAGGGGTGATTGAGAAGGGGATATTCGGAGACGGCCAGACAACTCCGAACGGTAGAATTGCTGGTTCTTGTAGTGTGGCATGGGGGATAGTTGCGACGGTCCAAGGCCATTGAGCCGCAAGGTCCGACGAGGACTGGAAAGCATCACAGATTATTGGCAATGAATCAAGTTGCGTTATGAGCGGATTGTAATTTGAGATTATATCTTGTGTATTGCTGAGCGTGCGAGACGTCGATGGCGATGCGTCCGCCGGGGCCACAGGTGTTTCTTCGGCCTCGTCGCAGCCCCTTTTGGCAAGCGACACACATTGCTATGTAATTTTTTGCAAAGCGGATGTGACACGAGGCTGATTTTGGAGAATCCCAGCCTCGAACAGAAGACTACTGAAGGAGCGACTCACTGAGCTCTTCGATGCCCGACTCGAGTTCCTGTACGCGAGATTGCAGCGTGACGATCGTGGTCTCTCTTCTCCTGCGAAATGCTTGCTGCGCGACGCGAAGCTGCTTTCGACGTCTCTGGATTCCTTGAGTCAGTTCCAACTTGCTCTGTAGTTGTTCGGTATGTACCCACCTCGGGACCTCGCCGATCGTCCGTCACAGCTCGTGGCCGGCCTCTCTTGCGAGGCGCGGGCGCATCGGTCATTGCTTCGACCATCGTGTATTGCCTTTGAGGTCTTTTCTTTATCTCGAAGACATGCAGTGAGACGTAATGGATAATCTGAGAACGCGAAAAGGACGCGGCGGCGTTGCTTTACTCATCGGGGTGTGTCGTCGGGACTGTTGAATAATCGAAAAATCGGTGGGTCGCCACGATTGGCCCGAACCGCGCCCAAAGTTTACCATATGGCTTTTAAATTTAAATTAGCCGGATTCAGAGATAACGGGCTCTCCTGAACGTCATCGACACATCAAGACCGAGCGCGCCGCAATGAGGAATATAAATCGAATCATCGACCTCAGCTTACTCCATCATTCTCCATCTCCAATGCTCTGAAATACCTTCATCCGCAGTGTACAGCGTACGGCTCTCGCAACATGTCTTCATTCACTCAGCCAATACCAGTAGTTGCCTGCGGCAAAATACCCGCGATGGGGATATCAATCTCCCAGCACCTGCAGCCTGAATATGAAGGTTCTTGATAAACATTCCTGAAATAAACAGAGTATGGTGCTAATGCTCCTCAGTCATCCACTTCATCCTGTCATACGAGGCTGCAGAGGCTGAGCTCCCGCATCTGCTTGCAGGTCGCGATCCTCAGTCTCGGAGCCCCAATGAGATCGGCACCCACGATTACAGCCGGCCTCCTCGCGCGGTAATCTTCGGTCGCGGCTATGGGCCTCAGCAGGTTGAAGAACTTAAGAAGAAATTCGCAGGTGTTGCTAAAGAACCTGTTGCTTGGGTGAGGGGAAACCCAGCAGATTTGCCTGCCGGGGCTGCTGGGCCTGACTATGCTCAGAATATCGCGGCGGATATGAAGAAGGTGCTTAAAAAATGGAGTGACGTGCGAGGAAAAGATGAGGAGATTTTGGTGTACTAGTTGCTTTGTCGTAGTGGAACCGTTCAACAAGGCATCCCGCTCTGCCGATGTGCTGGAACGACAGGAGTCAAACTCAGGCAGCTCGCGCCCCAACAGATCACCAGTCACCACAGGCTAGAAAGCTTTGAGAATGCAATATGGTCTTAATTACCCAATGAAACTATTACAATAGTCTAAGCTCGGCGCAAGTGCGCAATTCTATGATCTATGATTTGAATCTTCCTTTGTGCAGCTTCAATACCACACCTGAAGCCAACACGTACGCGCTCAACTTCGCACTCCATCTTTATCCTTCTTCGAGTAGGGTATACTGACAATCTTTCACTCTTCAACAAACGCCATGCGTCTACGCAGACGCCCTCTTCGTCGCCTTGGTTCGCAACTTCATCATCAAAAGCACCAGGGCGTAGGACACTCCAACCCACAATACAACCAGCCCCGCATTCCTCCACCCATAGTACTCTTCATTCAAGTTGAGTGTCTTCAAGTAGTCTTGTCCAGTAGTGTATCGGCACACCTCGCAGTTCTCCGTAGCGCCTGGGTTCAGAAGGTTCGTGCCACGTCCCATGCCTTGCTGATAGGTGGAGAGATAGTCGCCACATGTCTTGTTCGCAGGAGGATTGAAGACCGCAAGTTCTTCTCGTTCGCAAGTGATATTGACGGAGGAGGTGGTGAAGGTGAGGAAGGCGCCGAAGAGGTAGTTGAAGGGATCGAGGTAGTAGAGCCTAAAATGTGATGTTAGCATTGATCTCGTGGGTGTTGATAGTCGTATGAGGCTTACCAGTATCTCCAGAACGCCGTGATCTGGGAGTAAGGAACGAAGACACCGCAGAATGATACGAGGCTGGTGATGACCAGCGGGTTGACGAGAGATGCAAAGGTTGCGTTGGGAGCGTACGCGGCGATCGATTGTCCAATACCGGTGTACAGCATCTCGTAAAACATCTAAACGATTTCTTAGTTTGGAGCGAGGAGTCAGCCAAAGAAGAGAGAACTTACTGCGACGAAGAATGTGCTGCCTGCCCACTTGGTATCATTTGGCAATCCAGCAGTCCAGTACCAACACACAAAGTACAACACACCGCAGACGACCAGGTAGGGCAGCTCAGAAACAATCAAGCCAGTGACGAATGGCACCCAGTGGTAGGTCTTACTCTTCTTCTCGCGCGTCTCATACACGTTGCGACGATCGATGAAGATAGGCTGAAGCTGGGAGATGAGACCGGGGGCGACAAACAAGAAGCTAAAGACTGTGAAGAGACGTTGCTGGAGATCGCTGACGCTGTTACCAATCGACCAGAACGAAAAGCCGTTGTAAAGAGACAGAAGTATATGCAATATGAGCTTGTTGTTGATGTACTCGGTGTTGCGGAACAAGGAGATATTCATGCGGTGCGTGACAAGCTTTACCTGCTCCCAAATGGGCGCTGCGAATTGATGGCCGTCGTCGACAGTTCCAGGCGACTTGGCGGCAGCATCGGCGACAAGAGTGTCAAGCTCTTGAGTGATCTTCTCGTGTTCTGGCGAGTTGAGCCAGACTTGGTTCCAGTCCTTGCCCTTAGAAAGACTTCCTGATACGACTTCAATCATGTGCTCAGCAGGGTTGGCCTCTCGGGGGCACGGTGCGCCATGATCAGCGAAGTACTTCTTGACGGTCTTCGCCCGATGGCCGATATCGCCAAAGTATACGGTCTTGCCACCCTTCGCCAGTAGGAGGAGGGTGTCGAATTGGGCAAAGAGGTCGGCTGATGGCTGATGAATCGTGACGAGGACAGCTTGTCCGACTTCCGCGAGTTTGCGCAAGAAACGTACCGTGTTGTTTGCAGCTTGGCCATCGAGACCAGAAGTAGGTTCGTCGAGGAAGATCAAAATACTGGGCTTAGCTACGAGCTCGACACCAATTGTGAGACCTGATAAGTTGTTAGTGTCTATCTCGACTCTGTTCGATGGATTCAGACGTACGCTTGCGCTGTTCGACAGAAAGACCCGCACCAGGGCGACCGATGAGGGTGTGCTCGAGATCTTCCAACTGTAGAAGCTTAACGATCGTGTCCACATAGCGGAGCTTCTCCTCGCGAGGGATTTCACGATTCTGGCGAAGAAGAGCAGAGAATTCCAAAGCCTCGCGTACCGTGGACAATGACTCGTGGACATCCATCTGTTCGACGTAGCCAGCAGATCGTTGGAAGGACACAGGAAGCGGGCGACCATCGACTAGAACTGAGCCATGAATGGTACCATCAGTCTTGCGTTGAGCTAGAACGTCGAGCAATGTAGTCTTCCCGGCCTGAGTGTAAATGTTAGCATATATCCATCTGTCAATCGCATTGCTAGTGCACTTACACCCGAAGATCCCATAAGAGCACCGAGCGTACCGGGCTTGACAAATCCTTGAACGTTGTCGAGAAGAACACGATCGCCATGCGGCGTCTTGACGGTGTAAGTCAGATTCTTCCAGGTAAATACCGATGTATTGTGGACGGGCTGGTTGTCGACGGTCGTGTCAGACTTCTCGGAATCGGAGCCGGAGTTCTCGGATGGCTTCTCGACAGCCTGGGATTCTTCATCCGCAACCACGGCCTTATGTACCTTCTTTTGCTTCTCACGGGGGATGAGGAGGCCGCGACCACCTTCGCCCATCTGCTTCCACCTGGAAGTGAAGAAGACGGTCATTGCCACGAAAAAAACGTACCAGGCGCAGAGAATGCCAAAGTTGCGCCAAAGGTTGTTGTGGCTGAAGGACATGGAAGCCAGGTATTGGTCACCAGTAACGCTGGTTGCTCCAGGAGGCGCACCACGCACGCCGGTACATGCTTGTCCGCCTCCTGTTTCGGTGCTGTATCCTTCGCCATTTGGAACCAGGAATGGGCCCACACAAGGAATCACCTGGTCGTGGAACTCGTTCGCGAGCAATGCTTCGAACGCGTAGGCCATGGGGTTGATCCAGAAGAACCAAACAAACCAAGGATGCATGTCAGGCTTGGGAATCATGTATCCTGCATATGTGAAGGCAGCGACGATGGTGAATCCAGAAGCTTTAGTTGCTGCGTCGAAATTCGGGAAAGCGGCACCGATGAACCTGAACAGCTGTGTCATAGCCAGGGCCGAGATCAAGTTGATGAGCCAGAAGATGAAGAAAGCTTGGGCGGTGTACTGGAATCCAGTCATGAAGTACAGCACAATTCCAAAGTGCGAGATTTGGAAGAGCATGATCGGGATGTCAGTAATGACCTGGGCGAAGACAAAGGCAGATGGATGGTGGAGAGCGAAGTCTCGGTGTTTGGCTAAGACGGGTCGGCCGACGAACGAATCCGTAACCTCGGCGAGAGCGATGAAGGTAGGATATAGTAGAGAGAAGAAGAGTGAGCCTCCCTTGATGAACAAGCCCGCCGTGTTGTCCGGAGCGTTGTAGAATAGTGAGCCACCGATCAGCGCCTGAATGATAGTTGTGGCTTGCTTGATGAACAGAGTTTTCTTGTCGCCCCAGAGGATCTGAAATTGGCGTATGGTAACCGTCTGCACCTGATGGAAATATCCTGCGGACTCCGCAGCTTTCTTTGGGAGGTTCTTGTGCTTGTCTTGAGCCTCCTGTTCCTTAAAGTCCGCCGTATTCTGCTGAGCTTCGGGGCTATTGGGGTAGTCGAGCTCGGCCATCATCTTTGGCTTGATGGACGAGTTGTTATAAGCAACGAGCAGCTCCTCTGTTGATCGAGGAAACCGGTCCTCAAAGTCTGGGGCAATTGTGCGTACAGAAGGCACCGATACGCTCGTGAGAAAATCTGACTTGTTGGCTGCAGGGTCGCATAGGAAGCCAAGATCCTCCATGTATGGCACAGCTTCGTCTCGGGGTCCGTAAAAGATCTGCTTGCCGTTATTGAGAATCAGAATCTTGTCGAACTGCTCGTAGATGCCATTACCAGCTTGGTACAGACTGGCAATTGTAGTGAGACCAAGAATATCTGTCATGGCGCGCATGGCTTTCGTCCAATCTAGCGCAGTGCTCGCGTCGAGACCACGAGTGGAGTTATCCCAGGAGAAGACGCTGCCTCTAGTCGCAAGGCATTCGAGAATGGACACTCGCTTGCGCTCGCCACCCGAAACGCCACGAATGAACTCATTTCCAACCTTGGTATCCTTCGTGTGTGTGATACCGAGAGACTTCAAAAGGAATTCTCTGTATATTTGGGCGTACTCCTCCTCATTCTTGATGTGCGGTGGCAGGTGGAACGGCACCTTCAAACGCGTAGCGAAGTCGATGGTGTCACCAACTGAAAGAGCTGGAAAGAAGATCTCCTCCTCTGTGTTCATGATAATCTGACCATGATATTGTTTGGCTTCTTGACTGGTCATGGAACCGAACCAGACGTCGCCAGTAATTTCTGCGAAGCCATTTCTGTGATTTGATAGAACGCTAAGCAGTGTTGTGCATCCGGCCCCTGGATTTCCGAGAACAAGCAACATCTCACCGGGTTTGACACATCCAGAAGAGTTGTCGATAATAGTCTTCAGGGGTGCGCTCTTACTGCCCTTCCCGAAAGGGTTGAATTGAGAGAGAACATTGTCGTTATAAATCGCATCACTGCTGATGCCCCTTACTGTGAGGTTCTGCCATGTCACACCCAGCTTCTTCGATTTCCCACCGTTAGCCTCGTTACGTTGTCGTATTTGTAGTACATCTGGAGTGATGGGCCATTGTGAGATGTCTCGGGGGTCGGTCTTCTGGCCGGATTCGTCGTCTGACTGCTCCGCGCTGGAGATGACGATAGGGTGCGCCATTGGGGAAGGAGATCGTCCGGAGGGCTTCCCGAGCGAACTCGTCTGGCACATCGCTTTCTCGGGATTGCAATTGACCTCCATGTGGTAGTTCCTTCGGATTCGCTAATTTGCCAGACTTTGACAGTAGAAGAACCTCAATGGGAAAAAATGCTAGAGATTAGAAAACTGGAGTTGCCGGTGAGAGAGTAGCAACATCATGCGCAAGATATAAGAACAACAAAGTAATCAGGTATATAACCATAACTTAGCTTCCGATGAATAATCCGATTCATGGCTCGGAGCCCAAAGAAGCCCCGTGTCTCATCCCTTATTAATATGCTGAACAAAGAGCATGGCGTGGGATATCTTTTCAACGGGGTAATTAGTGAACATCTTGCGTATTAAGGTTTTCCTTAACAGTCAGTTCAACCGTATTCGTGCAATCATCCGGCATAACTCAACTATCCGCTCGGATTGATTACTCTACATTCCCAGTGCTAATTAAGTCAACCAACTCATTACGGAGTAGATACAATGCCTAGTGAGGCCTGATTGCTACTATTAGAGCCCCCTGCCCTATTTGCGCGGCCTAACCTCGTACACTCTAGCCTCGTAGATCGATGATCGAACGACTAGAATCAATTCAGTACGTCAGTGACAACCAACTGAACCCACTTGTCCCCAATAGTCATACCGATTTTTATAGGAATTTCTTTAGTTATTAAGCTAACTTCGGGTGGATTATTAATCGTTTTAGCTTCAGTCAGGGATCCGTGCGATTGCGGACATTGCGGACATTGCGGGCCTTTAGCGGCGGTCGCCTCCCTGGCCGGTCCCTCAGAATCATGTAATCACTACAATCCGTGGACTTAAAAACAGAATCATCTTTCCCCTTCTTTAAGTGACGGACAATAAATCACATTTGCATCCGTTGTGTTCGCCTTAGTTCTCCTCGTTACCCCTTGAAGCTATCAAGACACAGCCATGTCTCCTAGCAAGAAGTCGTCTATCCTAATTACAGGGTACGTAAATCTGGCCTACCTGACTTCAATACGGCCCTAGACTTACTTTGTTAGCTGCTCGCAAGGCGGAGCCGGAAATGCGCTGGCATTGGAGTTTGCAGCGCGAGGGTTACGAGTATTCGCAACTGCTCGCTCCCTTGAATCGATGAGCAATCTGTCAGGAAATGGGATTGAAACTCTGGTTGCGGACGTTACCGTTCCCGAGAGCATTTTAGCCCTAAAGGAAGAAATTTCCAAGCGCACTGGAGGCACCCTCGATTATCTCTACAACAACGCTGGATCAAGTGAGTCCTGATAGTTCAATGCGTAAGATCGCGAGCTGGCATGTTTTTGGTTTTATCTCAACAATTACTAAACTATACTGTACCTACTATAGTGTACGAGGCTCCGGCAATAGAAGCTGATCCCAACGAAGTTCGAAGAATGTTCAACACCAACGTATTCGGTCTATTTGATGTCGTCACGGCGTTCTCGCCTCTCCTAATCGCAGCAACGCGTAGTTCCAACACCTCTCCCACGATCGTCAACGTCGCCTCAGTACTTGGCCGAATTCCCATGCCGTTCGCAGCTGCATACAACGCAACCAAGGCTGCAGTATCTGCATACTCTGACACCCTACGATTGGAACTCAGTCCTTTAGGCGTTCGAGTCGTCACGCTCTTCATGGGCGAAGTCTCGACTAAACTGCGGTCTGCGCCCAATATCAACTTTGGACCCCGAAGTCTCTACGCAGACGTTGAGAGCAAGGTTATGGAGAGGACGGAATATAGCGCTAAAGTTTCTATTAAACCAGATGCCTTCGCGAAGCAGGTTGTTGCCCAGGTCTTGGATAGCAATCGTAGCTATATCTGGAAAGGAACTAACGCGTTTATTGTGTGGTTGCTCAATGCCATAGGGCCTCGGAAAGTATTTGATTCGACTATGATGGGACCTGTAGGGTTTAATGACAAGAGCCTGGTCAAGCGGATACATGATCGTGGACAGCAGTTTGTTAAGCAGCAATGAGGAGTCGAATAAGTTTGCTGGATTTATGGAGTAATTTCTGATAATTTTTGAATAATTGATCTACCGGGTGCTTTGAAAATAGATTCTTGGTCATATTTGGTGTGCTTTCACTCGCGACTCTATTAGATAAAAGGATTACTCTGTGCCATTCTACCCTATCAACGATTTCTGGAGGCTCTCCGGTAATGAAAATTGTCAAGAATTGTTTGGATACTAAGTAGAAGGACGCCGCCTGCCTAAACCTCGAAGGACTTTTCGTACGGCCATTGCTGAAGGCTCTCTCTTACTACTAGCTATAAAATGAGAGGAATATCACTAAGTTGCGCGGAATTTGGATGCCACCTAACATCATGAACTCTTTATGCTATAAATGCTTGGGTGCGGGGTCCAACGCCGCACATCCCGACGTCGAGGTTATTTGCCTGCCATCATTGCCGCTGCTGCACTTCTTAGCTCCTTAATACCTTCCAGAACAGACTTTGGTCGCCCATCATATTTTTTTGCTCTCATCCACGCCTCCAAACTAGGGATACGAGATCCGTGAATACAGCCAAGTAAGGCCATATCACGGGTTGCGCTCTTGCCCTCACCCCAATAGCGCCACTAAGCCAAGGAATTCTCCTTCCAGGTCATGAACGACTCATCACGAGCAGCATTTGGGCCGACTATGAAGTTTGAATAAGCTCCTGGATATGGCTCTGTCTTGTCTAGATACTCCTTCAGAGGCACGCGCTTATGTATGCTTTTCTTACCTGTTACTCTTGTATAGGTCGCCGCAATTTCGGCAAAACTTACTTATTCTGTAGCAACTTGAGGTCAAGGCCTGCGGACTCTGATAGATTGTTGAATATCCATAGACTGTAGACTCCAACATTGTCGAGCGTGATCAATGGAATTTTACCGTCTGCTATTCAAGACTACTGATTAGCCTATCCCCAGATAATAAGGAAAGTCAGTTAAAATGTGAGAAAAAAAGACTTACCTGTAGGATTCTTCTAGATGAATGAACCATCAGCTTGCTCCTCAGGAACAACCAATCTATCATAGAGCATATCCATGTAAGGGCCCGTTGTCAAGGGTGAAGTCTTCATGGTGGACTGTCCGTGGCTCAAGATCAGATCTCCAACGCGACCCCTGGCATCGTTATGTCCCCAGTGATACTGGTCGTCCCACCCAGCCTTCCGAAAAGCGTAGTTGGTATTCGCAAAAACGTAATGCTTTACACCGTGGTGCCTTGGCTATTTCGTATGCCTGAATACCATAGAATAACTCGGCTTTTCCGCCGATCGTGAAACCATCAAAGTTGACCCACGCCCCATAAACGCCAGTAAAAGCGGCGTGGAGATCCTTCTGACTGTCCTGGGACCCTTGCAGAAGCGTCACGTTTGGTAGGGCGGCTAGTTTTTTTTATCTTGACCTGGAGCTGGATTCTGAGTCAGGACACGGACGCTGTAGCGACCACTCTTCGAGAGTGCTTTCAATTAGTGTTAGAAAAATGCAGTACTTGTCGAGGGCAGAGTTGAGAGGCTAACCATTGACGACCGGACTGCCTTGAGTACCGGTTCCTCCGATAACAAGGATCAATTTGAGAGATTCCATGATGAGTATTTGAGTGTTTTCGATGTATGGCTCACTAAGATGGCTTTCGTACGAAAAAGTTGGAGTCTTAGTTACGATGCAGGGACCTCTCAGACCATGTATAAGCCATTGAGACATCATTGTGGTCTACTGAAGATGTTAGATCTGTAATCTCTAGACGATTACCAATTGATCCGTGGCGACGATCTGACCGCCAGGGGTTGACAACGACACGGATCTCTTCAGGTGGAATATAATAATATACCCTATTCGCTCTGGTACGAGGTTGCGGACATTGCGGGCATTGCGAATATTGCGGTGATTTGGCGGAAAATCTGATCGATGATGGAGTGCATCCAGTTTTTGGCAATTTATCAAGCAGCAAATACAGGGTTTTCATCTCAGTAAAACATATAAAAAGCCAAACGCCACGGATATTGCAATTATTGCTGGATCCAGAATTTCTCCGCTAGGCCCTTTGAACCTGGAAAAGTTACTACCTCCGAAGCACTTCGAGATTCAACTCTCAAAAATGTCGAAGCTTCCTGTCGTCACTGGCGCAACTGGCCAGTTTTTACCACGCTCAACACCGGTAATATCTTTTGCTAGATTTATAAGCGTTTGCCGTGTAGGAGGAAGCCCGCGCTCTGTAAGCCAATTAACCCATTTTACAAGCATATTCGATTGCTCGTCATTGAGTAATTGCTGCTTGTTATAATGTGCTTGTTTTGAGCCCATAACTCCATTGAAACGTCTTGATAGCGTTGAGCGGTTAATACCATAATTTTCTGCAGACTTTGTGATATTGACCTTTCTCCTGGCTTCAAGGAGCGTAATTCTTCAAGAGCGAAATCAATTGGAGCCATATTGGGGGAGATAACGCGCTTTCAAACATCGGTCAATTTTCGCGTTTTTGAAGTACGTGCAAGATGTGGGACCGTCCGTGAGGCGGTGAGGGACGGTATCCCACTGGCATCCCGCCACCAGCACTCTACTACGTGCGTAGTACACCTTTTTATGCTTATAGACCGCCATCCGTAAACGCTCTAGTACACACACACAATATATTAACGCCCGGCGGCCAAACCGAAAGGGCAACTATCACTAATCTACTATACATGTCCTAATATATATGCCGTGTCTCCTTGGAGCCCATACATGATTGCTTTTAGTATATGTACGTTATCTCATCTGCCAGTATCGTAGCGGATGCTCGTGGGTTAGTAATTTTGTTAGTAGCTGGCTTGAAGGCGCTTCTTCAAGTGTTCAACATCCTATCTTCGGCAGTTGAAGCGCGTCTACCGTGTCAGTCACGAGGTGGTTGGTGTGGGTGAGTTCGGGAAGGGTAATTAGTTTGTGTTCGTCTCCATGGTTAAGTGGCGTTGAGTCGGCCTGTGGCGATTGCAAACCGTATTGTGGCCCGTACCGCTTCGAAGTTTGGGGTCCAGTTCTGATCATCTGAAGGTGATTTTCCTCCCAGGAAGAAGGATAGGTTGCCTCGGTGGGTGTTGGTGCATTGCAGCATTTCCGTCCGGTATGCCGTCCACTTCTGACATCGAAAGAGGAAGTGCTCTACGGTTTCTCTCGCTTGTCCACATGCACACTGATCGGTCTGCGCTACGTTGATTCGATAGAGATACCCATTCAATCTTGCCATGCCAGTCCGGAATTGCGCCAGCACACTCGCTTCTTTCCATGATAATCGATCATACAGCTGTCGGGTGTGTTTGCCCGGGAGCGCCGCGTCCACTCTTTTAACGTGTTTACCCACTTTCTCGGGCAAGCCTTTGTTGGTAACGTTTTGGGATCGTGCGATATTGAGCGTCGTTGCTTTCATTCAGGGAACCTGTGCTTGTGGGATAGTATCCTCTCCGGTTGCTATCCTGGCCTGCTCTTTAGCTAGGCTTAATAGCTTGTTATCGTCACTAGTCGGGATCCAAAGGATGGTGATCTGATTTCCCTTTCTTCGTAACCTTTTAATCAGCTTGTATATATGACAGACATGTTCCTGACCTGACTGTTGTCAAGGGTTCTGTAATGTGAGTGCGGCTGCTTTGTTGCTTGTCAGCAGTGTGATTCTGTATTGCTTTAGTACCGGTAGCGTGCTCAATGCGTGTGCCATTGCTGCTAGTTCCCCCGAGTATGGGTTCTGCTCTAGTCTTACGCCCAGTGTGACAGAGAAGGTCTTCAGTCTCGGCTTTTTATATCGGGGTGGTATACTCCGGACCACTCCACCAAATCCTA
This sequence comes from Talaromyces verruculosus, assembly GCA_038993655.1. Lineage (NCBI taxonomy): Eukaryota > Fungi > Ascomycota > Eurotiomycetes > Eurotiales > Trichocomaceae > Talaromyces > Talaromyces verruculosus. The sequence continues at coordinate 950 of JBBVQN010000088.1, read as the reverse complement.
CCACCTCGTTCCGCGCTGAACTGCTTACCGCGATCTGCATTGATCCGCCCGTCTCCGTGTGCGTTTCTGGAGTCTCACTAATAACGGTCTGTACCCGCTCCTCCCATGGTGCTAGTGTAAAGGGGTTAATGGTTTCCAGCGTTTCCATTTTAATGTTCTTCAGCGCGTCTGCCACCTGATATAGCGGTGAGCGGTGAAACCTTCTGAATTTCCTGATCCGATCGGTACACCTGCGTAGGGGATTGGTTTCTGGCAGGCGCCAGAGACAATAAGAGTTGGATGGCTCGCGGTCGCCTGTGGCAAAGCCTTAACAAGTCCGGTCGATACCAATACCATCTTCCACTGAGAATTCTCTCTCAGAGGTGATTTTACCCATTCTTATCGGCAGATCCCCGGACCAAAAGGATCTGCTGCTATCAACATCTCTGGAGTTTGCACCTTAAGCCAGCCGCAAAGGTATTTGCATTATGGGCGATACCGCGCTGGGATGTATCTCCCAGGGACCTGAGTACGAGTCAGGCACAATGCATTCCTTCTCTAAGCCGACCGACATGCGCATCCGTCCTCTTGAGCCACCACCAGATCTCCGTAGGCCTCCTCCAAAGGATGTGTCGGCGATACCCCATGGTCCGTAGAATCAAGGTCAATGCCGGCGATACCACACAGCCGCGGTCCAAGTACGAGTTGGAAACACGAATACCGGTATCATACCGGCGCCCGTGCCGGCGATACCACGCTGCTGTGGCCCAAGTACGAGTTGGAAGCAGTCACCCCGATTCAGAACCATGGCCTAGGTACGAGCTAGGAGCACACCCTTTGACGTTACCCGCTGGTCATCTGCGCAGCGCTACGGCCCGCCACTTCATTGGTACAACGAAGCAGTTTCCCGTTACCACTAAAGGTCTCCCTCTAGCAGCCGACCATGTCTTGCAGAAGCCAATACTCGTACA
>JBBVQN010000087.1:0-83377 GCA_038993655.1 Talaromyces verruculosus | reverse complement strand
GGGTGAAGAAATAAGAGGGTGAAGAAATAAGAGGGTGAAGAAATAAGAGGGTGAAGAAATAAGAGGGTGAAGAAATAAGAGGGTGAAGAAATAAGAGGGTGAAGAAAATCCCCCACCATTACAGCTATTTGCAAAAACGGTGCACGCTTTTACTCACTACAATTGTTTCCCAACCCCTGTCGTAAAGGTAAGCTAAACTATATTCGTATATTTATCCGAAGCCCCTGTTTCGTGTGCAGTAATGGTATGTATCACAACCAGGTGCATTGATCAGGAACCAGGAATTGTGGTCAGAATTGCACATGACGTCATGCTATTTTACCGTAAATCATGGTTATGTGAAACGTTTGGGTCATCATTATTCCGGCACTTTGCTTGTTAAAGGTTAGGGTGAAACATATTAAACCATTGAAGTGAGCAAAATCGTGCACCGTTTTTGCAAATAACTGTATACCGTGGAGTGTATCCCCGGATATGCGAGAGGAGCTACAAGTATATGATATTGAACTGTATATCACTTGAAGTGTATAGTCAGATTTGTGGTGGTTGTGAAAGAATTTGAAGCGCGACGCGCGGGTGAACCACATGGCGGGGACACGCGCCACAGCGGCCCGTCCCGGGACGCGTACACCAGACGCGCTAGCCACCCCATCAACACCACCAGCAATAGAACAACGCAAATCAGGATGCGAAAGAAAACCAACATCAAGTTACGCCCAGCAGCAGGAAGAAGAATAGGAAAGAAGAGTGATTCAGTCAAAACATAAGAGAAGCCTGGCATCAACCACTCTTGGAGGGAATACCGCTATAAACACAGCAATAAGGACGGACCAATCACAAGTGAGCCAGGAAGAACTGCAGAATCTGCTTTCAGAACTGAAAAAGCTACGTGATGAGCTGAGACTAAGAGACATCAAATATGAGGAAGAAGTTCAAAGAATCCAAGCAGAATTCAAGGAAACCTTAGCGGAAATGCGATAAGAACTAGAAGAAGTCAAAGACAGACTCCACCTATCTAGCTCCATATCTTGCTCATGTAGCAGACATAATGAAATCATCCAGGAACTCCAGTCTCTACGCAGTGCAATCACCACCCCAACTACCACAAGCGACTATCCACTATGGACGACAGTGGTAGCGCATAGAGATCAAGCACAGCCAACCCCCTGGAGCGCTCTGCCCAGGGGCGAGGAAAAACAGGCCAAAGAAACCAATTGTGTTAGAGTGAGCACTCAAAGAGGGGACACTGAAGACAACAGTGACGATACAATTACATTCAGGAAGAATCTACCAGCGGCAGTGGCGACAGCTCAAATCCAGAAAGCACTTATTAATGCACCCGCAACACAAGACACACAGGTTCTCGGGATCAGAATCACCAGAACTGGATACTTAATCTAGTTCTAGAGTGAAGACTAGGCTGACACCGCACGATCCAACACCGAATGGCTAGGAGAATTGGGGAACAACACCAAGCTGGTCCGGCCATGATTCAGGGTAGTAGTATACCGAATACCCATAGAAGAACTTACATCACTGCAAAATGACGACGCTCGCATCAACAAAATCATGGAAGACAACAAGATGGGATTGAGAGGATTTAGAATCAGCTAAATTTCCTGGCTCAAAAAAGACAAAGACAAAACAATTAGCAAGCACAGATCATTTAGGATCTGGTTTGATACCCATGAGGCCACGGAATAGCTAATGGATTGTGGCCTCCTGATAGAACACACACATATCAGCAGTGTGGTACCCTACCAGGTAAAAGAGAAAAGATGCTATTGGTGCCAAGGGTTTAGACACCTAGTGTAGGCGTGCAAAGAAGAAGCATGATGCGGACACTGTATAGGAAATCACGACTGACGAAACTGCCCACCTGGAATGAGAGCAAAATGTCTTGACTGCGTAGAAGAACACCCAACTGGTAATAGGAGTTGCCCTAAACCTGTAAACCCCCCACCAATGCAATGACTGCACCAAACCTAAGTATACTACAGTTGAACACTATGAAATTAAGACTCTGCATGGAAGCACTAATCAACGACCACTAGATACAAAACCTGGATATACTTCTCATCCAAGAGCCACCACTAACTGTGTATAATACGCATGTCAACTACAGCGCATGGTGCCTATATCAACCAACATACCAAGGAGATCTACGAAGACGCAGCCTGCTCTACATGAATCAGAGAATCTCCACATCTTCTTATCAACAGATCAAATACAACCACCCAGATATTACCGCAATTAAACTCTGGACAACTGAAAAACAAATACTGATATTCTTAGTATACATCCAACCAATCAACCCCAGCAAACAGCTGGAGGAATCATCGATACAGCCAATATTAGATGAAATAGAAGCCTATATTCAACAGGCAAGAGACTCCTCAAGCAGAACAACATCAATAATCATGGCCAGTGACTTCAACCGCCACCACCCAATATGGAGCCGTAACCAAATTTCCACAGCGTCAATCGAACACGCTGAGGAGCTGGTCAGCTTCTTCCAGGGACTCGGGCTTCATTCATGTCTACCCCGAGGCACACCCACGTTCTGGTCGTTAAGCCACCCAGGAAGCACTTCAACTATTGATCTTACAGTCACGCATCCGGAGAGTATCACCAAGTGTCACCTGTACCATGACCACTATGGATCAGATCACCGGGCCACCTACTCCGAATGGTCCCTTCAAACAATGCGGAATGCAGAACCAAAACCAAGGAAAGCATGCGAACAATCAGACTGGGAAAAGATCAAGAAATCAGTGCACACTCAGATAGCCCCTCTCCCCATAATACAGTCAATCACAGAACTCGACATGGCGGTGGAACAGCTTATCTCCTATACAACCAGGGCTATAGACCAACACACTCCAGTGGCAAAACCGTCACCGTACGCCAAATGCTGGTTCTCCCCGGAGCTAAAGACACAACAGAAAGAGGTCAACAGAGCTTGTCAGTGATGGCAAAAGAGCTGCGCCATAAGAGGGCGCCAACATGAGACATCTAACGCCCTTTTCCACAACATGTAAATGAAACGCCGAGCTTGGACGCGAGCCATTGAGAAAGCCAAATCACATCACTGGAAAGAATTCCTGGACAAAGTGGGAGAAGGACATCTCTGGAAGGTGGTGTCATATATGAAACCGCAAGAATCCTATGGCTGTATTCCACCTCTGAAAAATGGAACTGACGAGGTAGTGGACAACCAGTGTAAAGCCAAGGTATTCATAGATATATTCTTCCCCAAAATGGCAACCCTGGAAGCCATAGAAATCACACCACCCAAGGAAGAAATTCAATGGGAGCTTATTATAAAAGAGGAGATCTAGAGAGCCTTGCAACGCATAAAAGCTATAAAAGCTCTAGAAGAAAACAAGATCCCAATACTCATATGGAAACAGATATGGCTATACCTCAACAAGAAGATCTTTCAGATCTTCACAGCATCCATCAACCTTGGACACTACCCACGATAATAGAAGACAGTGAGGATCATAGTCCTCCGAAAACCAAACAAACTAGACTATGCCATACCCAGGGCATACTGACCAATCTCACTCCTGAATACACTCAGCAAGGTCCTGGAGGCAGTTATTGTGAAATGCCTGTCATTCTATATGAAGACCTATAATCTTCTGCTGAACACCTAATTTAGGGGCAGACCAGGATAAAACACCGAGCATGCACTGCTAGTGCTGTCTAACACTATCGACCAAGCATGGATCTGAGCTAAGGTGGTGACGCTGGTAGCCTTTGATCTCAAAGGTGCCTTTAATAGAGTCAATGGCAGGGTCCTTAACTGCCAACTTAAAGCATAAGGTGGTGACGCTGGTAGCCTTTGATCTCAAAGGTGCCTTTAATAGAGTCAATGGCAGGGTCCTTAACTGCCAACTTAAAGCATAAGGTGGGTTGCCAGTTTTATGGAAGATTGTACTGCAAGTATTGCCTTTAACAACTTTGAATCTACTAGAACTGCACTGGACAATGCAGGCCTAGCCCAAGGATTACCACTATCACTAATCCTGTTTATCTTTTTCAATGCAGGACTGGTAAATCAACCAGTCAACCGAAAGGGCAGCTCATCAGCATTTATCAATGACTACTTTTGATGGGTTGTGGGACCATCTGTAGAGAACAACCTTTGAAGACTACAAGAAGACAATATACTATGGATTGAATAATGGGCCAGAGAAACAGGTTCATCCTTTACAGCAGAGAAAACAGAACTGATCCACCTGACACAGAAAAAGACTGAGTACAGCAAAGGACAACTAATCATTAAGGGTACCATCATTAAACCAAGCAATACCGTCAAGCTTCTAGGTGTGGTCTTCGACAATGAACTCCAATAGAAACCACATATATAACAGGTGTTAAAGCGAGCAACACGAGTTAATACTGCCCTGGGGGGTCTACAATACCTGCGGCCTGGCCAAATGCGACAATTATACCAAGCCTGCGTCACACCTATCGTGGATTATGCATCTACAGTCTGGCACAGCCCGCCGAAAGATAAGATGTATCTGCGGGCCCTTAATACAATTCAGCAGTCAGCACTCATTCAGATTCTGTTGGCGTTTTGATTGAGAGCAATGACTATAATAGAAGTCAAAATGTTTACGCTACCAACCTGTCTCTATCTCTGACAGAGAGCGCAGTTAACTATTATTGACATGCTCACACTCCTATAGGATTACCCCATGCAAGCAGTGCTGTCGAGGGCTAGAAGGTAACGAGACCACACTGGGAATGGCAGTCCCCTATGATTCCCACTGGCCGAATCAATAAAAACAATGCGTATGGAACAGTTCAACGGGTTAGAGACTATCGACCCGAAATTGACAGCCCCATGGAAACCACCAGTGTTTAAGGAAATCGACATCAGCCCAGACCGAGAAATAGCGAAAAAGAAGGCTGCAGCCCTACTTGAGAACCTGCATCGGGTGGTCTATTCAGACACCTCAGGACATGATAATGACCTGGAAGCAGCAGCTATGGCCTTAGACTGACACCAGAAAATTGTAGCATCTCACACAATGATAATAGGCCTAATGACACAATGGTCCATCTATATAGCAGAGCTGATCGGTATTTACTATATAATCAGCCTAACATTCAGAGTCTCACATCAAAATGAACAGCCCACCCAATCAGGAATGGGTAAAATAATAACTATCCTGAGTAACAGCAAGTCAGCACTACAAGCAATAAGCAACCCAAGCAATAAATCTGGACAAAGAGTGATCTAAGCGATCAATTAGTCAGCCTGTGAACTAGACAACTAAGGCATCTCTCTCTGTCTCCAATGGATCCCTGGTCACTGCAACGATCTAGGGAACGACACTATAGACTGCTTGGCCAAGACGGCGGTTGGCCCCAACAAGATACATCCCTTCTATTGACTGGTCTCTCGCGAGAAAGCGGCAATCTGAAAACAAATTCTAAAAGGATGGGAAGATGAATAGAAAGTATCATGCAAAGGTGCTCACCTCTGGAGAATTAACAGCATGCTCCCAGCCATTTACACACAGCGACTGTACCAATCGCTACCCCGGAACCGAGCCTATTTATTGACGCAACTACGAACAGGACACTCTTGGCTAGCAATCTATGGGAAATTTATCAAGTTCCGCGAGGACGACACATGCGAGTGTGGTGTAAAGGAAACTGTCACCCATGTTCTAATTGACTGCCTAAGACTGACTACTGAACGACAGAAACTATGGAAAGAGGTGGGCAAAGCTTTTGGGAATATATCACTCATGCTAGGAGTGAAAGATTATAGAAGCACAAGCAACACTCTGCAAGGGAGTGTTTTAGGTGCTATACTAGATTTCGCAGAAGCTTCTTAAAGGTTTTGTAACTGTGGGCCAACGGACCCATTAGTAAGGAATCCAAGGCAAAGGCTAACCACAGGCCCCTAGGCGAGGCACAAAGTTCGCCTATAAGAAATACGTCAATGACTGTAATTAGAGCTACAAGGATATAGATAGTGGTGGTAGCCTGCATATCGCTAGTGTAGCGAGGGGTTAGGGTAAATGAAATCATCCATCCATCCATCCAACTGTATACCGTGCACTTGAAAGACACAATGGCGATGCAGTCCAGCTCCTCTTCGAGTACGGGGCTATTGCAGAAGCGCAAATCCGATCCGGTGTGAAGAGTGTCTTGCATCATGCGCTCTTTCATGGAGCTGGCGAGTTGGTACCGCTTCTTCTCGAACACAGTGCTAAAGTTGAAGCCAAAACCAACCATGACATGACGCCATTTCTCCAGGCGGCCAGCTACGGAAGCGTGCTGGCCCTCGAGGCTCTCCATGAAGCAGGGTGTCATATACACGCTCGCGACGATATGCAGTGGACTGCCTTGCATCACGCAGCCGATGGGCATACTGATGCAGTAAAGGTGCTGTTGCGCCTGGGTTTGGACCCCGACGCTCGAGACGCCGAGGGCAAAACTCCGCTACATCTGACTCCTGTTAGCCGCATGTCACCGGTGTATCACTTATTGGTCCGCCATGGGGGAGATAATAAAGCCGTAGATCATGAGGGTTATTCCGTAGATTATTATCAGAATCAGAGCTACAATGCTAATTACGGCTAGAGTTCGTACTGCATGGCCTTCACTTAGCCAGCCTCTCACCGACCTGGAATTAGTAACTAGGCCCTTTCACTGGTGACGCGCTTCGCACACGTGGCCCTGAAACGAAATGAAACGAACGTGAGTGAAAAATTCGTTCAGGTTTGAATATAAGCATCGATCTCTTGTTTTTCATAAGAGGTGGAAAATTTGACGCTTGAATATTCACTCGAACGAGCAAATTATATGCGTGGTAAGGCACGTACAGGGCGGCATAACTTTGGATTGGATAGGCACGGATGCGGCACGGTATGAGGTGAGACGTAAACAGTGGGGATCAGGAAGAGCCAATGATGTCATTTCTTGGCGTTTGAACGACCAATCAGTATGAGGACAATGCACGGACCTACGTGGAGGACGGGCTGTTGTTTAGCCAATCTTAATCAGTTTTACGACTGTTTATGTGGATGGAATACGAGGTATAAGCATATGGGTCAAGGCCATGGTTGCCTTGTCCCTGTTGAATTCTTTTTTGTACTCGATCCCCTTGAAGATTATAAACAAACGCATTTAGGTCTAGTCACTCGTCTCCTAGGACATTCTGTGATCACAATATTAACCACCAGTATAGCCAAATTCTAATGACTGCTGCTGATACCATCCTCGCTCTCCCTAAGGATACTGCCTCGCCTTCCTATACAGCAACGGCAGGCGAAATGTCTTTGTCAATCTATAACACTGTTAATTCTCCGGAAGACCACATTGCCACATATTGTGCGAAAACAAAAAATGTCCCGCCCAAGAAACCCTCCTACGAGCTCAGCCCACTAAGCCTAGTGGTGGCGAACGTGGCCGCGCCGCTCTACCTGTATACTTCGCTAAAGGGCAAATCTGATCTGTGGGATAAGCTCCTAGCAAAGGTGCCGGACGACCAGCTGAGCTATCCGAGCCTTGACATCGGCTGCGGCCGCGGCCTGGTGCTGCTCAAAGTCGCGGAGCGCAAGAAAGTCTTAGCTGCGAAAGACTCTACCACCTCCGTCGTCAAAGCCTATGGTATGGATATCTTTAAGAAGAACTCCCCGTCGGTCACAGCCGAGAACGCGGCGGCACTAGGTGTTGTGCCGAACGTTGTTCTGCACTATGCAGACTGCACGGACCAGTTTCCGTTTCGTAACGAAAGCTTTGGTCTCGTTACATCGTCGCTGTCGCTACATTACGTGAACTCGGAAGGACGCAAAACTGCGATGCGTGAAATGATCCGTGTCTGTCGTCCTGGTGGGTGGCTTATTGTGGTGAGCCTTTCAGGCTACGTGCACGGACTACGCAACCAGTTATACGAGGCTGGCTGGCCAGAGGAAGATATCGACGTCTCCTGGGCAGGTCCAGGTGTTATGTACGGGATGTGGCCGGCTCATGTATTAACGGCTAAATGCCCACAGAAAGGATAGAAGTTGTTGCTATGTATTGTCAATTTGAGGAATTTCGATGGGAAATATGGTCGGTGTGACAGACTAGGCAACGGTCTCCCGCAACCTGGCTGGAAGCCCTAAATCCTAGGGAGATATCCGTAAGAGGCATATCCTTCTTCTTTGTTCTCGGGATTTCCCAAATAGGCACCGATGGGCCTCTGTAAGCACATATAAAAGGTGCCTCTGCGCGCTGTCAAGCGAGCTTCTTTTCTTTTCCTCTCCATGCTTTATTTTCTCGCTGCAGGTAGCCAGAGTTTAGGAATGAACAACGACGTCACAGTCGGCAGGTGACTGGACTGGAAGCTTGTGTATTAATACGCACGTGACATTGGAGAGTATGAAACAAAGAGTTGATGCTGTGAGGCAGAAGTAAAATAGCGACGTAGGAATTTAAGATCAATAATTTAATCCCTTGCCTATTAGCGCCTTCTAGTCGACCTTCAAGATTATGAAACTCTATGATGGCATAGAGGACGTCATGTATGCTCTAAGGGTCTTTTGTTATGCTCAGGTATGAAGAGACAGAGACCAACCTACGTAGTAGCATCCACGAAGTAACTAAATATGAGAAAGAGAGGGACGAGAGAGGGACGATCTAAATAGTAGATAGATGCCTGCGGTAGCCGGCGTCAACATCAGGCATCAAACACCACATGCGAATTGATGCGAATACTCACATCTTTCAGATAGAAAAGTTGGATATCTTGGTAATCTACTGAGTCCAGAAGATCATTTTGGAAAGTGTAAGCCCGTTTGCGCTTGCCTAAGGACGTGTCGCCTGGCAGAGAGTGAAGTTGGCTTCTTTCTTTCATGAGGTAGATCACCATCAACAAAATCGGGCGTAGGGGACACGATTCATAGTGCGGTTAAGATTGCGGAAGACTAAACTAAATCTGATAGGATTAATTCGAATTACAGTAGCGCAAACCCTATCTAAGCCCGTAAACAGCACGAAAAACGCCCTCTTCTTACAGTAAGCACTAAAGTATGCAACCCGACAGTACTCAGAAAGTAATGGCACTCTTACACTAGGTTCGTAGCGCCTCGGAAGGCAAACGACTTATGTACGTGAGAGTAGACAGAACTAAATCCAATAATAGTGACGCGCACGCAAGCCGATTTTCATGATTTCAGATAAATCTTGTAATAATTTTATATAGGCTTTTAGCAGTATATCAAGTTACAAAAATATATAGTGAATTATTACGTGTAATAGTTTCGTTTTTGTTTGTTTTAAGGCAAGGTAGTAAATCTAGAAGAAAAATATATAAGGGCAGAATATTATATGTATATCTAAGAAGTCATCAGTTGTTAATATAATGTAATTGTCGCAAACCGATGATTGACAATCGTCTAGATCGGAGTAAACTCGTCACTGAACGGCGGTTCAATGGTATTCTGATATCGAAAGGGCAGATGCCTAAGAGATAAACAGGGGGGTATCTAGTTTACCGGGTCTATGAGTAATGGTATGTACTATTTTAACACTATTCTACTAGTGGGGGTTTTGCAGAAAGCTGCAACCCATTACGTGTTGAGTTAACCAGTCTCCATCCGGTATTAGAGGCAAATTGTATCAACAGTCAAGGCCAACACGTCACATCTCTCTCACTCGGTGAGTCCGGAGGAAACACAGACGCACATTTGCTAATCTTGGACTTGATATAGACGATGGAATAACTGTCGATAATGGGTTTTCAGTTTGTAATGACGATGTAAGCACTGCGACTGCTATTCCGACATTAGCAAGTGCCACCATACCTCTTATGACGTCTACCTCGCTACTGACTTCCTCCTTTCCGAGCACATCGTCGACATGAGTACTCAACTGAAGACCATCCTAGTGTGGGGGAAGTAGGATCGTTGTTCTCATTGATCTTGTACCGTACGCTTACACATGATTGTATGCGATCAGACAGAAATTTGTATATCTCTTAACCTTGATATGGGTTTTCCCCTGTCTTTTACAGGTTTTTCCTATATCTTCTCGCGAATGCGGAGGCTTCTCATATCATAACTGCTGAATATTACTGCATCAGATCGAAACATTGAAGCCCTACACTGTACAGTTTGTGCGTGTGTGTCATTCATACCCTGACCCCTCGCCGAAGCGATATGCAGGCTACCGCTATCTAAACCTTATCTATGTCTATGTACAGTAAACTATTACATATAGATGAATTTAGAGCCTCGTTGCGGCCTGTGATGGTTTAAGTGCCTTGTGTTCTGTTAGCAGTCTAATGGCACCCGGCTTTGAAATCTCTATAATGCCTCTGCAAAGTCTAGTACTGCACTAAGGGTGCTACTGCTTTGTATATTATCCTCTTTACTTTTCTTACTTTGAGGCTCTTCTCCTAGTATATTGCTAATATTATTAAATGCTATTCTAATTTTCTTCTGTAGTTTTTATTGTAAGATTTTTAATCTTAGGCAGTCAATCAGTATATAAGTGATAGTTTCTATTACTCTATATTCATATCTATTATCATTGCTTAGTTTATGTAGTTTACCATGTATTGTAAGTGTAACGATGGGGGTGGAACGATGGTCCGAATGTGGGTATGGGCTACAGAACACTTGCTGAGCCGTTTACTATGGGAACCGGATGCTGTACGTATACTAAGAGCAAGTAAGAAGCTGTAGTATGATTGTCACGGAGAATAACTGCTTTATCCCCTTTACAATTGATGTGGATCTTCGCTGCTTATATACATGTGTGGTAGGGTGCCTAAGCGGCACCGTGCAGTAGGGCTGCCGGAATCATATGACCTTTGCCCAACGTATGCCTTCCCTGCTGCTGCCTTAGATCGAGGGCATCAATCCTTCAAGCAATCAGATTGGCCTGCTCGATCTCGCGATAGAATCAGCCTTTACAGGCAGTCTCATATTGTTACGGCAGCAATCATCGTCTTGGGTGCAACCCATCAGTCAAAGAGCCATATCAAGACCACGGTGGGGACTGGAAACTCGGTGGGCCGTGTTAAGGCAGTAGTTTCGGGTGTAACAAGGATTGCGGAGTGGGCAGGCCGTCCTATAGCAGCGCTTGATGTGGATGAACTGGTGTTGCAGATTTAGTAGACATTGGAGAGTTTAGTGGAGGGTTCTGAGCCTTTGCATTATATTCTATAGAGTATAGATCTTAGGGGCAAAGTGCCTGTGCGGAGTCTTAACCAAGATGAAATATAATAGCTAAAGGACTGTGTGATCTCCTTGATTATGAAGTCACTTATTGTCTTGAGCAGCCTTATATATTTAGATCCACAGTATTTCCTAATATCTTCTAGTAGGTGGATATAATTCAATATAGCTTTTTTCAAAGCGGATCCCCCCTCCTGCTGGACCTCACCTGTAAATAAGACAGTACCTCCATAGCATATAAAGTATTGAGCTGCATCAGTGGACTTAGCACAAATTCTGCGAGTCTGGACTCATTGATATAGTGAATTGATTATTGTTCTTTTGGTTTTTAATAGAACTGTAAGCCCTTTGTGACCTATACTAGGCTAATTGATATCTTGGAGCAGCTCAAATACTGGTAGTGTGTTAATCCTATCTTCCTTCCTTATATCCAAGGTAAATAAATATATGTTTAAAATAACTGCTGAGATATATAACATCTGGTTAAGCCTAGTGACATTTGACTCGCTAAGTCTCACTGATAACAATATCTCAAATATTTACGCTGTATAAATGGCTGCCCTTCTTGCTGCCGCTGTGTGTGCTTATATTGCTATGACACCCATTGCTGAATATGCTGTGTATAGGCCTTCTTAATCAAAGGTGATTTCTAGTAGTATTAGATCTGCCATCAAAGCAACACACACATTATTCTATACTAATGTGTTTATTACATCTCTACTATGGAATATTTTTGCATATTTAATAGGTACTAATAACAGCCATAGAATAATATTACTGGTGATAATACTTTCTCTTCCTGGTAGCTCATTTGTTCTGGAGTAGGCACCAGGACTCTCAGGAATCAGAGGGCTTCCCACTGGAAACTTCTGGCGAAGTGTAGCAATCTGCACCAGTAGAGTGCTAAGGAGTGTCTGCATAGACACTAAGTTAAGCACCAACAGACTGTAGGTGTGAAACCTGGCTATTTATATATATAGTATTGTTAGTTGCGTGCCTCCCTGGGCAAGCTAGAAGAACCTGGTTGGGGTTGACAATTTAAAAAGAACAGCCTTGTATAAGATATGCAGGTTGAGCTTGCCCATATCCACTGACCTGGTAGTGCCCACCATATGAGTGTATGCTATGTCAAGCTATATAAGATAGTTCACTATTCTATGTTTATGTGTTAGCCTGGCTGAGAGTAAAGAAAGAAGGCATGAGCTGACTGTTTGATTGACTCTGCTCAGGCCTAGCCTTTCTAGTAGTTGTCCTGGTCTCTAGCTTTTCTCTGTAGCTGTGAGTTGAGATTATTAGCATTATCTGCAGCAAATAATCTGTGCTTTTCTATAAGCTGAATAGAACCAGTTAGGCCTACATTAAATTAAGTATGACTTACTTACTTGTAATATTTAGCTACAGAAGAGGTGTGCTTGGCTATTATCAAGTTCCTCCTACGATATTTTGTCGGTATTCTATTGCAATATACAAGGATTAATTCCACGTGTATCAGAAATCCTAGAGCCAGGTAAACCATCAGCAAGGCGGATGCTATTATGTTGAGAACCTCCCACAACTAGCAGTGACTTAGCAATTTTTCGGTCAGGTTATAATGACAGAATGCCATCAACCTCTAGAAAGTCTAGGTAAGCTCTCACAGCTCTAAATAGTAGTCATATTCTATACTGGTCTTTACTATTATGTACTGGATAATATACCCAGTTGAGCGCTTACAGTATAATGCTGTGAAGCTAATAAGACAAATGGGAAGTAGTAAATAACAAGGTGTGTCACTCGCGTGGAACATGGCCTTGTGAATGAACAGAGCGTGGAAGGACTGAAAGAAAAAGTCTATACTAGTATTAAGGACCTCTTTACTAGATAATTTAGCAACTATAAATTCTGATAGTGAGCTTTGAGCGCTAAGAGGCAATCTCTGCAATAATTGATCTATGAAGGTGCCCATATCAGTTTAGTGACTATTTACATTAACAAGCTCTTTGCAAAATTCTGTGAGACTTCTCCTATCCTGTTCATCAATGCCCTAATAATGATATTGCATAATATGTCCCGCGTGGTCCTTTAGGAGTTGAAGGAACTGAAAAGATGTTATTTATGCCATGTCCTATGACTGTATGCCATAAGGTTTGACAGAGCTGTGAGGCTTATACTGCTCACTGCGTACCCTACACTGGCTGCAGCTATTGTACCTGTTCGGCTGTAAAGAGAAGCTTTAGGATTTCTAATGATTCCTAGATATGACACAATGACAGTAGAGTAGGAGTAAGCGGAAAATCTACATAACTCAAAATCTCTGGACTCAGATAATAAAAACTATTGATATCCAGGTTAGTTATCAATAGCTCTACCAAGTTGTTGTCAGTCTCTGTAAATCTAGGCTGTTATTGATGGCAGTCCTGGTGAGAAAGTAGAGGAATATTATGCTCTTTAGTTGCATTGTTCAAGGATTGCACTGCTAGAAAATCTTAATCAGGTATTATATTCCACTGTAGATTAGAAATAATTTCTGGACCTATGATGTTCCATTATTCTTAGGAAACTCCATCCAGGTTCCTGCCACATGTTTCCTGCTATATGCTTGAAATTGAAGAGGACTGTTGAGTGTATTACACACTGATACTATTATCAACACCAGACAGTATCCTGGGTGTCTTGAGGCCTTAATAATATATCTACTAAGAAAGTTCTTGTAATAGGTTAGAATTTGCCTCAGTAGGCTAGTCTCTAGTGATTGTTAAGATATCTGTAGCAATCAGTCAAAGGGAAGTTCTAAAGACATCAACCCTGGCTTTGAATGAGGATTATTTATTCCTTAGAAGCTCAGGATAGTGGGTTTGGATGTGCTGAGCTAGAATACTGCTAGGCAGAAAAACAGTGTCAGTAGACTTCTCATGGAATGAGTATGTGGGATGCACCTTCTGCTGTACTTGCAGTGGTACCTTTAGTATTTAAAGGCTTCTCTCCAGTATCTATATTATTACCTTGATTAGATTCCTGAACTCTAGCCAGATACGCAGAATGCTGTAATTAATATATATATATTCTCTGATAGTGCTTCAGATGTTCTTCTTTTATGAATGTCTGGTTATAATATACGCACTGTCTTTCCCTTAGCTTGTGGGCGGGGATTGTGGGCAGGCATGATTCTACTTGTAGGGGGCCTATCTAAGTCAATCAATACTTTATGGCCATGACTGGATATAATTGCTTGCCACTAGAGACTTCAAGATGGTTATTAGAAAAGTCTAGCCAAGTATATAGGAAGTAGATGTTATCGCTGCTCTGCAAATCCAATGTCAAGGTCACCTAACCTGTGTTGGCTATTACTACTATGCACGGACACCAATGACTAATTACCAAGTCACTATTGCGAGGATAAGAGAGAGATTTCTGCTGGTCAAGATTGTAGTATGCTACTATAAAGTCTACATAGTAAAGCTGGTCTAGTATACCTACCTGTGTTCATACTCCAATCTTCTCTCTTCAACCGGTGAGTATATCTATGCACCATGCAACGTCCAGCTGAATATCTGTGTGTGTGGAGATACAGTCTAGTTGCATTGATATTCTCCAGGTTCTCTAGGTTCTTGGGCAAGCTGCAGCCTATTTTTGGAAAGCTTTATTAGTGGATAATGCCCCACTGGGGCCTCTTCACCCCGGACCTCAGCCCCAGTGGGACAGTGTAATTTTGTGCAGGAAGAGACAAGAAGCTTTATAGGGTCTATACCCACACTCCCAGTTTTTATTCGCTCTTGCTTGTATGGAATAAGTCTAGTGGTGGTGGCTGTGGCTCTATTTATGAAGGCATACCGAATACATCTATTGGACACAAAAGTATTAAGAAGTTGAGACCATTTACACTTAAACACTCCAAGGAATCAGATATTCCAAGTATTTTATTTATGGTTAAACTATATTATCCTTAGTCTTAAAAGTTGTATTTGTTATAGGGTGCAATAGTGTTAGTAGTAATACTATTGTTGAGTACTTGATCTAACAGCTAAGGAAGGAATGGTAAAAGACTACCCTGTACCTCAATACTTGCTCTTGATTGTCCTGACTTATCTGTCTAGGTTTTATATTATTATCATATCTAGGAGTTCTTTGAAGAACTACTAGCAAGATCCTTAAATTGATTTTGTGGCCATCAACTTCCTAGCACCTCTGGAAGATATTATCCATAGGATGACTAGGATGTGTGAGGATGTCACTCATGCTTACTTTATATTGTATACCTATACTGATAACTTCATGAAACTCAAGGACATGAATGTGCTGCTATTCGAGAACTTTTTAACTGCTATTAATAAAGTTGCTGGGCTATTATTGCAGCGGGTTTGCCTACAAACCAGTGGGAAGGTAAGGGCCCCTGCGCCGTCATGTAGTTCAGAAAAAGATATAGACTAAGACATAGATGTTCATAATCACAGAACTATAGAGCCCACCTGGGCCTAGTCGAGGTCCCAACATATGAGGAGATACTGTGATATGAAGACCATAGTCTCAACTTTTATTTTCTCTAGGAAGATTTTATGTTCAAGCTCCATGCTGAGTGTAACTGGTCGTGGAATATTATCCGATCTAATAGCATTGTTGGCTTTACCCTAGCTAGTGAGTGATATTTCTTTTCCCTTTGAGATAACTCAATCTCCGCGGATATGGCTGATTATACGCCCTGGCAGTTATACCTAGAAAATAGAATGTCTGAGGCCATCATACTGGCCCTCTACATGCTGATCTGCAGGGAGCTTAGTAAGATTCCTAAATTCCCTGGCAACAAGTACACTACCTGTCTGTCCACATCTCTTACATACATCTCGAGATAACAGCTACATGATAAATGATACCTTATCCTACCATTCTTGTCGCACCTCACTCTTGATTCTACATTAATACTTCACCTGACCAGCCTTTACACGAATATAATGGCCATACCGATGCAAGATTATAACTAAAATCATACTAAAACCCACAATCGCTGCCTGCGTCCCGAAACTCGCATCATATCCAATCTTGGACCCCCATGGTTGCTGAAAATAGCCAACACTGAAACCACTCGATGCTCGGGCGATGTTTGCCCAACCCGAAACCTCTGCTGGAGTAGATGGGTAAGCATCCAACACATATGCCGTTACAGCGACCGAGGTGGTCATGATACCAAAGCTATGCATGCCCCATCCGACAACGACCGCCGCGACTGAGAGATGGTGGCGCAAGGCCTGCCCCAACAATATCAGACCAAGAATCATAAAGAATCCCGATATGTATATGGTCGTGAGACGAGCTTCGGGCTCGAACACGCCTTGATGCTTTCGAACGTAGCGTCGAGCAAGGTAATCATTGAAGTAGTGGCCGAAAGCCTCGCCAAGAAGAACGCCAACTATGGGAGAGAAGTAGAGATATCCCAGGCCGTAGTACGAGTAACCGTACCCACCGAGGTCTATAGGAAGCGCGAAGAGGATGGCAGTCGAGATGTTAATTCCGATTGCCCAAGCGAAGCAGAGTAAGCTAGTGACGGCTGGTTAGCGCTCAGCAGGTAGAAGGAGGAAAGAGAGACAAACTAGACAAAGAGAATGAGAAAAATGGCGGGCTTTAATATAGTAAAAGAGAATCTCCTGAATGAACTGGACGCTGTCTCGTAGTATGTAGAATGGTGCCGTAGTTGCCACACACCGGTGAGACGGAGCAATCGAGAACCGAAACTTCGACCACGAGGTGGCTGTTCAGATGTAGGAATATCACGATTATACCATGTCTCATCAAGAAAAGTGATGATGAGAATCACGTCAATGCCGACAACTCCGATACTAAGCCAGAAAACATCTCGCCACCTTTCGGTACCACCCACAACAAAGTTGCTAAGTAGCGGCCCGAAATACGGAGATGTGATATACATGAGAGCCCATAGTCCGATTTTTCGAGCTCGTTCGTGAAAGAAGAAGATGTCCTTAATAAATGTAACGGCGATTGTTTGACCAGATGTTAGGAAAAGCCCCGACATAGCTCGCATCCCGTAGAAGCAAGAAAAGTTCGGAGACAGAGCTGTGGCAATGGAGAAGATAAGGCCGAAGATGGACGACCAGAACAAGACAGGTGCTCGTCCAAGGAATGAAGTCAGAGGAACCCAGAATAAGCCGCCAACAGCCCTAAAATGCGACGCAAGTATTAGCACGCATCGTATACAAGATTTGAAGTGTCGGATATGCCTACATCATCAAGACGCTAATACTATTAGTTTGATTAATGATGTTCACCGATTTATTCCATTCCGCGGCCTGCAAAATGATTGGAGCACTGCCAGAGGCAGATGCAAAGTCTGCAGTGAAGGCAGCCCAGGCGACTGTGAAAAGGATAAGGTGCTTTTTCCGCGAGGACCAATTTACCGGGTCGTTGAGGTCTTCCGTTGGCTGAGGAATAAGTACAGTCTGAGAAAAGCCATAGCATATTAGTATAAGACCACAGTTTCGTGAAAGAGCAAGATCTCACATGTCCATCTTTTGCAAGGCGGAGAGATGCCCCCGCAGCTCCCTCTACATTAAGAAGTACTCCAGCTTCGACTCCAGCCTCCGATGGAAGTGCAGCAACTGCTGGAAGGCTGTTGACATTCTCAACATACGAAAGATGCTCCACTTGTGATTTATCCATGATATATGAATAGCGCTTTAGGAATAGGTGATTGCATACTTAGAAGGTCTGCGAACACTCTGATGACTTCGAAAAGCCGGACAGAAAGTCTGTACAAATACAATTCCCCAGATCCATCTGAAGGTGCAAAACATAGTCAGGATATCAGTTCCGAAATTGTGGATCTGGGGCTTCGTGGGGGAAACAAGTGCTTACCATTCCGTGGTGGGGTGCTACTGGTATAAGCCACCCCTGAATTTCCGTGGGGCCTAAGGTCTCGTAAAGTGAGTGGATGGTCGTGCGATGCCATCAAAGTCAGATGGCTTTATCCGGTGACGATTTTCATTCATAAGAACTTTTAGTTAGTTCCATGCTGTAGTCTATTCTTACTTGATGTAAAATAACCAGAAGGAAAAAGGAAAACAAAAGGGGTGTTGATTATCGCAGCTGGGTAGCATAAAGTAACGGTATAAGACAGCATGAACTTGGAGGCGGAATGAAAATTCCGAACCATACATGGGGAATTAATGGCTGGAACAACCTGATCCGGTTTTTAACTTCCATCTAATTATAGCGTTTGTTACTTTGAATCAAGCGGCTTTATTGCTTGGCTACTCGGGAGTGAGTTATCGGAAGCAGGGGATAACTTGCAAAGACAGGTGCGACAGGAGTCCCGAAGTCATCTTACCGATAGTAAGAGAACGGACGCTCACAACCAGCAGCAATGAAGGTGTAACCAAAAATAGCATTCATATCGGATCACATCGCTACGAGTCCCCAATGTACTGGCAATATTGTTGACCATGTTAGAACCCTCCAATCAATTCTTGATATGCTGAGGTCACTATGCTAGGTTTATCACGTCTACTGGTGAGAAACTTATAGTCACTGCACAGCGACGCCCGCGATCGGAGAAGCTAGAAGATGACTCTGTTTGCATCAGCCATCAGGAAGGCTGCAAATAAGAGGCCTTGCACATGGTGTAATCAGCTATGATCTAGACTCTGAAAATTTGCAATATGCCTCCGGAAACATGCTTGTGACACCTATATTCTCTCAATGACCTTGACAAATCCGGCTGCGTGCTAGGGATGTGGCGAGACTTCCCAACAAACCTGACATCGCAGATAGAGGAATTAGAAAAATATTCAAGTGAGTATTCCCTCTCTCTAAGGGCATCTCGCTGAACACATCAGAGGCAGCAGAATCAATCATCAATAATGGCCTCCTAGTTGGACAAAGATACATTGGAAGTGTAGAACCCTACAAAGTTGAACTAAAGAGATGCTATCACTGCCAGAAGTTTGGACATCTAGCTTGGTCATGCAAAGAACAGGTAAAATGCGGCCACTGCAGCGGCCAACATGATCAACGCAACTCCCCCCCAGGAATCAGGCCAAGGTGTGCAGACTGCAATGGGGAACATCCTCCGGACATAAGAGATGTCAAGCACCTCTTAACCCGAATACCTCCCAATAATATCATTAACACTACGTCTACTACAGTTGAACATCTGGAAATCCAGGGCAACAGGTTATAGTAAACCAAGTTCGTAGGAGATGGCAGAGCAGCTGTGCTACCCTAGGCAGCAGCCACCCTATTACCACGTTTCTCTTCAACGACATGCGTCAGAAATGACGAGAATGGACTAGAACCATTGAGAAAGTTAAAGCCACTCATTGGAAGGAGTTCCTAGACAAGGCCCAAGAAGGCCACCTCTGGAAAGTAGCAACATACCTGCCGTGAGATGGGACAAGCCCCAGTGTTTCCCGGCAATCAGTTCTTTTTTAACAGCTGTATTGATGATTGCTCCTATGCACCCAGCATAGCTGACATGAGTGTCTGGGCTGTCACCAGCGAGAACTGTAAGAACGAGGCGTGTAATCATACCAATGGCGACGTCTTTATGTGGAAGCATCTGTGGCACGACAGAGTTGATTTAATGGAATGGTATTGCTAATTCCTCTGCTTAGGTGTGCGAATTCAGTGAGTGGGTGGCTAAGGGGGAAGACCAGCGATCGGCCAATAACTTCTCCATGATAGACTGGTCGAAGGACAAGAAACACCTCTGGGAAAAAGTCGTAGCTAAGCACGGTGGCCAGATTGATGCATTCGATTGGGGTACTTGGGACTTCTTTGACTGGGCAGTCGGAAAAGCCTGATGCACGACTGGGTCTGTATCAGGGGCGCGCAAGTTTGGCTGGAAGCGGTACGATGATACCTACGAATGTTACGTCGAGACTTTCCGTGCATTTGAGAACGCTGGTATCCTGCCGTACTCAGATGTCAGGCAACGCGCCGAAACGTCACCCGGGAAGCCCAGCCTTTCACCTCACCCCGGAGACACTGTGGCCTTTCGCACTCTAAACACTAAACTGGCGCAGAATGACGCGTCCGAAAATGGGATTGAAGGGGACTATCAGCACTCAAACGGTATCAAAAGTAGCGACGTCGCAGTCCAGTGAAAAGGCTTTCTCGACGTGAACCGTCATCAAAATTTACAGTATGCACACATGCTTGGGATGCAATTGTGCCAGTTCAGTTAATTATATGTACTGTTTAGTCATCTGTGGTACTATCATTTTTGCTAATGTACTAAATACTAGCAATACTTGAGTGGGATATTATCAGTAATCGCTTTGATATAGTAATTCTTGAAACTGGATGGACTAATCTTATTGATACCTTTGCCCCCTTTTTAACAGTACTTTAAACTGTGGGATACTCACTGATTGGCTTAATGAGAATAGGGCGATTGATTATGTCCTTTCCCCTAGTTAGATAGCAGGGCTATAAGCTGCAGTTGAGGATTGCTATGAACTAGGCTGATAACTTGACTTTTCTTAGTATTAGTAAACATTATTTTATGTGCACATGGCTGATTAATCTCTATTGAAGGGGTTTATATCAGTTGTGGCCCCCCTAGCGTATATCAACATAAAAGGCGACGTGTGTGTGAATAGATGAGCTATTAAAGAGTCTTTGTTTACTAGGTACTTTTCTATTCTTGCATCCTTCTCGGACTTGGAGAATAGTGATAGGTTGTTATTCTATGGATATACTGCAGGTTATCCCTGATACCCTAGTAGGTCACCCTCACAACCATCCTAGTGGTGATGGTAGGCTGTCCACCCAGTTGCGTCTCCGCCTTAGTCTACCTCCGGATCTTCTAAGTTAAACACTATAGTCCTGCTACTGCCGCCTTCATTGTGCGATCCTGCCTCTCCTGTTGGATCTGGAGTTTCTCGAGTTCTGCTAAATCCTGAAGATGTGTACCGCTATTGGAAGATTATAAGAAAGCGGGCCTGGCAGGGGACTGTGCAGTATAAAATTGCGGGATGGCTGCCGTTGCGGAGCGTCCCCGATCCTCTGATGCGGCGATATTAAACGGAATCCAAAGTTGCGCAAACCGCTCGGACATGCATTCTTCGTCGACTACGACCCCGGCGATCCCGACGGCTGAATGGTCGAAAGAGGGTTCATCGATAAAACCCCCTTTCACCATAATAATTTACGCTTTGCAGGCGTTTAGATGAGGGCGGGAACCTGAGACATTGAAATTGCACTGATTGGCTCAATATGCATAGGGCGACCAATGATTCCTTTTTCTACTGAAATCTGGGGTACATAGTGGGGCTTCACACAATCACGTCGTCGGCATTCAGTCAAGCCGACTTCGAGAATCACTGTATCTGCTTTTCCACATAGTGATGAGAACTCAGAAGACCAATCATAGCGTCTCTTTTCAGATTGGTATAAAGATCATGTACGGTACTGGTATATCTAATATTAGACTAGACTAATTGTTTTCAGACTGAGGGAGGTTTCAAATCTATCTGTACCAAATTGTAGGCATTATGGCATCTGATTTGTAGACTATATTGGAGCTAGATGGTAGGTCAAATACTATTTGTACCGACAAGGTGTACCCCTCTGAGAGTTTTTTGGTAATGGTGTACAGCTATATTCTAATAGACTGGTTTGTGTCTTGTTTAAGACCTTGATACCTTCCCTACTCATAATTAGATATTATAGGTTGCAATCCCGCATAGAGTGCGCCTGAATGGTGTGGCAAGAGATGTTATATTAAGGGCATGACTCAACTGCATACAAAGAACATGTAGCATTATAGATGTAGTCTTAGAGTGTTTTATCTAGGAACAGCATGATTGCACAGAAACAATGGAATACTAGATTCAGCTATCTAACTCGACTTATTGAATCTATGAAAACCCTGTGATGGTTGTGGAATCTTACTGGGAATAGTTATTACTCTTTGTGGCGTAGGCCCAAACCAAGATCTGTGTTCGTGAGAAAGGTGGCTTTATTCTGACCAGGGTTCACTATGAAGACAGACTGGTTGTTGTAGGACTTGGATGCTTCAGCCCGACTTGTATAAAACCAGATCAGCTTAGTATCCAGAACCATAAAATTGAAGACTGATAATGCGTTTTCTACCGTATGCTTGTTCAAAACTGGCAAGGTACTCTCACAGGGTTGGCTCAGGCTTGATAAATAGAGTTCATAGGGTCTGTGAATGTGGAACTTGATTAGATCTTCTTGCTCAGCATTAACTTGGGCGTGAAAGAAGAGACCTTCTCTCAGTCTTTCCTAATGATTCTCTCCTATCTCAACAAAGTGCCCCACTGGAGATAGGGTAGCGGTAGGGGATATGGTTGACGAACGGAAGCTTGTGGTGGCTAGGACCACGGGTGTTGAGGCCATTGTTGGTGTGACGAATGCCGGGGCCAGCGATGTCGCGGGAGAACTTGGGGACCTGGTAGTTTCCTAGAGCCCAGTGGGTGCTGCAGTGGAGGAGGCGGGAAGGGTAGTGAGATCCGCTGGCGATATGGAACCAGTCGTTGCTGGAGGGACGTCCGGAACCCAGGTGGCACTGGCCGCTGCTTCGGTCGGAGACGCCGGGGTCGAGGACGAGAGAGAGGAGACAGGCTCTGGGATGACGCATCTAGGAACATGTTAATGGCTTACTGGGCACTGTAGAAGTAGGAGAATCCCCTCACTCACCTGGTGATGGTAGTCGCCTAGATTGCCTATATCACAATGCATGCATTCACGAACCTGCCTGCTTGCCGTATAGCCATTGTAACGAATGGTCATGAGTACTGCGTGGGAGTCACCGACTGAACGATCACAAATGGTGTGCGCCGTGCTCTTATAGGTCTGGGGATCCATACGCGAGACTGTGACTCCGTGAACATGCTGGTTGGTGTTGCACCTCGTCCACGAATTTTCACCGGTCTTTCATCAATACATCGACGCACCTCGGTTCGGAGCTTTGCAACTACCGCATTCAACGCGTCCTCCCGTACTTTGACGGCTTCGAGATCCTGGACACCGGTGAGATCTGGGGCTCGCCAATGGGTGTAAATCTTGTTATGACACCCAGAACTGAATATCTTTCCGGAATGGAATTGATATAATGGTAGCAACAAAAGCATGACAGTTTACTACACCCAATATATTTATCGCTAGCGACAAATTCCCACCCATTGGACCGAAATTTCTCAAGAACAAGCAGCTCTGCATGAACTCGAGATTTGAAACTGCAACGTGCCAGTCACGGGCCACGGCCGTAAAACACACACACACACACACCACCGTGAGTCTCTTTGTTTGGATAATAAAGGCACCACCTCGACCATTTCCACGTTTGGTTTCCATGCTCCTGCAGTACCATCGATTGGCTTCCCTCGGAATCGAGCCGCGTAGATCGTCTGTCCAGTGCGTAAGACAAATCTCCAAATTGGTTTCCCATCGCGTGAATCATTGGTGTTGGAGATCATCCTACTGTTTATAATGAAATAAAAAGTGTTTAGCGGATTCTATGCCTTCCTGGCAAGGGCATTGGTTATTTTCGCTTCGCTTGATCTGAAAGAGAGATTAGTTTAGCCGAGAATATCCAGTTCTTAACTGCGCTAATGCTGAGGCTTTGGGTTGCGTTAGTCCTTTATATAGGCGTTTGGTGTGTCTCCCCAGTAGGGCTGAGTCTAATAGGGTAAATAGTCCGTGCTTCCTCTACAGTATCAAAACTCTTCTGCTCCTTGTTCTTCTAGCTTCGCGCGAGAGATCCACTATAGGGCGGATTTAAGGTATATTTTAGCCCACCGTGGGATGAGATTGGGATTTTCTGCCAGTGTCGCTTGGCGTGAAAGACGGATTACATGTTGTAGCTCTAGGGTTTCGTCGTCCGAGGGAAATTATTGGAGGTTAATATTTATGCCTATCTCAGCGATTCTAAAGATGCCATCCATGATCTGGTAGATAAGGTTCTAACTACTTTGATACCGCGGTTTTGCAAGCAATTGTAGAGTGGAGAGGTTTGTGACAACGCTCAATTCCTCTATCTAGGAGTAGCTAATCGACGGAATATCGAACATACAAAAGGAAGAAAAAGGAAAAGAAGCTCGTACGCGCTCGCTCGCGCTCGCTACAGCTCTTATACGGTGCGTCAGCCCCGCGGCGGTGCCTAATTGGGAAGCCATGAGATTGAAGGGAATCTCCGTCCCTAGGGCTTAGGGCTTCCGCATGGGGCTGCACCGTACAACACACTGAGCAGCGAGCGCGTACAGCCGTCACACCCAGTTCTCTCGTTAGCCATGATTATTATGGCGTTCAACAAAGCATGGCTCTTGTAGATTGCGCTATCTGTCAGTACTAAACTTCAAGATGTAGATCAGGGCACAGGTCCTTACTCTGCAACCACTTGCTCACTGTCACCCGGCGCGTAGAGCTGGCCAAGTGGTCCGTAGAGCTGAACTTAGGGGGAACCAGCGGCTCGGGATTACCTCATATTGTTATCGTGTCTTTGGTCTGTTCTATCCGTCTGTCGAGAAAAGGGTGAGTTTCTGCTAATCCATCAATCTTCTGTCTGATGATTCCGGTAGTTCCGTACGTCTAAGATCACCTCAAACCCGAACTAGTGTTCGCTGTTTACCACCTCTGGTGGTAGCTCCTTTGGAGTATCGATAGTTCTGGTAAATCGCACGTTTTTTGGCGTAGTTTTTGGCGTGGCCCTTTGCCGATCTAGAACAGGTACCGGCTCATGTAAATTTGTTGACGATAAGAGTCTCTCATTAGCCCGCCCACTCGCCTTTTCCCAAGCAGTACTTTTTCCACGGCTTCATGTCTGTAAAAAGCAGCGTAGAATAATGGTGTTCGACCATCGGAGTCATTCGAGTCCACGTCCACTCGCCCAGTCTCAAGTAGTACTTTTAGCACAGCTTCATGTCCACACTCAGCAGCGTAGGATAATGGAGTTCGACTTTCACAGTCATTCGAGTCCACGTCCACTCGCCCAGTCTCAAGTAATACTTTTACCACGGCTTCATGTCCGAACTCAGCAGCGTAGGATAATGGAGTTCGACTTTCACAGTCTTTCGAGTCCACGTCCACTCGCCCAGTCTCAAGTAGTACTTTTACCACGGCGTCATGTCCGAAATTAGCAGCGTAGGATAATGGTGTCCGCCCAGTTCGAGAGGTGACATTGACATCTACTCCTGCCTGTATCGCCAGCCGAGCCGTTCCCAATTTTCCATTGTTGGCAGCCCATAATAAAGCTGTGTTGCCAGATTGAAAGTCTCGTTTATATAATAAGAGATTGAAACAAGGATAGAGGCTGCGACTCGTCTGAGACAGCGAATTGATATCTTTCTTTTCGAGGTATTTCCCAACCATAAGCCGTAGTTCTTCAGGTAAATGAAGGAAATCCATTTAAAGGTATACGAAGGACGTTTTGTTTCATAAAGGGGAGGCGAAAGAGGTGAAGGAAGCTAGGTTTTGCGGGGTCTGGTGCGACCCTTAATACCCCCAGAAAGCGGTGTAGGCACTGCTGGTATAGACTTAAAAGATTCGAAATTTGCGAGATGGCTGGTGCAAACTTACCCAGTGACTGCGACTGAAAAGCTTATATATTTAGGAGACGACTGTGCTTAGGCGGGGAACAAACTCCGTCACGCAATATCTGTCCCGGAATGACATGACAAACAAGAGATTTGATCCAGAAGTCTACCCTCTAGCCATGTCTCTGTGCCCAGTTCGTGTTGAATTCAATTGTGAAAATACGGTCAACGTGCTCTTATACGTTCACGACCTTCCTCGTAGTCTCGTTCCCGTCGACTCTGCAGTCATTCCGAAGGACTCCGAATACGCTGTGCTGTTTGAGCGAGCAGTATTGCCGATCTTCCAAGAACATGAAGTTGCTTGTCAGGGAGCAACAAGTCCCCAGTGTGGTGTTTGTGGTTCAGGCACGGAGCAACTCTTGCAAACACCTATGTCTATTATTCAAGATATTGGGGATCCGTTTCTTTTGGTGTAGATCCACTCTCTTTGCGCCAAATCAGAGTGCGAAACGCAGACGAGGAATGGTATGGATAGGATTGTGGACAGTCTGAGACGGCAAGTTTCAGATGAAATGCGGTCGGAAGCTATGAACTGAAACAATCAATGTGTGTAGAAGCGCTGTGTTACGAACCAACTCGCATGACGCTAAAAGGAACTATCACGAAAGAGGGAAGGCTCACTTTGGTATGGACTTGTACCGGATTAACTGGCAACCACTTGCATGTACGTCCGTGACCAATCAAATGACTCTACAAACTTTCTAGCCCTTTCTCACCATGTCGCTTAATAAACTATCACTTCCATAGTTATCGATCTCAAAATCTTTACAAATTCGAACGGGAACCTAACATATACACTAAGCCATTTTGAGAACTAAAAGCAGCTTAGTAGATATGACTCATATCTATGGGTCCAGCGCTAAGAATAAGAATATTCTAGAAAGAGAATGACTCTCGACCGGGTCGGCACGAATACAAATCCGTAGGATTTTGAGATATTCGCATTCGCATTCGTAATATAAAATTTCTACGAATACGAATATTCGTAACGAAAGCGAATATATTCGTTATTCGTGCCGACCCCTAGAAAACTTGTCGCCAGCAACAGAAAGATAGTCTCTGCCAATCTGCAACGGAGTCGACTCTTCGTTCGCGATACGGCCTGGCCCGAAGTATTCGAGGCTGCGCTTTCACAGTGCACGTCACCTCTAGCGCCCTCGTTAAACGATGCCCAAATGAAAAGCAAATTCATCATCATCTCCTAATAGCATCCCAATTGCAACTGCTAGATTCGCATCTTCCTTAAGACGAGCCTCCCGTGCAATATATGTACAAGAAGCAGTATCTTTACTTGCCTCCCGTGCTTCTTGACGTCTTTCTTGCCGGCTTTTCGTCCATATATCGCCCCAGTTTCTGCAGATTCAAGAACGGCCTGCGTGGGTTTTCGAACTCGGTCGGTTCGCGGGGGGGTAGTGGGTGGCATGGGTGTAGATTCTGATTCAATTGATATAGGTTCCAGATTCGTGGATGCTTCCGGAATTGAAGTATGACTCGTAGGGGTTTCTGGAATCAACTCATCAGTTTGTAGGGACTTCCGGAATTGAATCATGAGATATCTCATTCCTTTCCAAGAATTACCCTTTTCTTCATCTCGAGGAAATCAAAAGTCGGAGTTACATTGTTCAAGATCTACCATAGTAGGGGTCTATTGTTTTCGTCCTTGTCGATGGTAATACCGGCTCGGGTCCAATCGTGGCGTTTGTTTCGTATACGTCGGATCGAAACAATCTCTCGCATAACCTAGTGCTCTTTGATTACAGTCAGCCCTCGATTTAAACCTATTACTACCGTACAGTACGATGAATCTCGCTTTTTTCTACGGTGAATCCGCTAACTGGCGACTCGCCTTTTGCAACTCCCACTTTTTTGAACCTCATCTGGGTGACCTGTACTCTGGTTAGAGAGACCTGGCCGACATGTATTCGTATTCACTGTTGGGCCGCACTGGGCTCTGCCCGGACGCATGTTGGTGGCTGGTCTACACCAACTTTTCCCCTGCGTCTGCTGCTGGTTAAGCAAAATAGCAAACCCCCGCATAGCACATGTATGTAAAGGAAGCGAGATCAGGCCTAAGAATATTGATTGATTGATTGTTGCGGCCCCACGAAATTGTGGATTTGCTTTTGGAGGAGGTTTTTTCCTGGGGTATTAGAAAATGCAGGGACCTCTGCGAGTGGGATCCTAACTTTTAATAAAAGCTGGGGGCACCGTGGGGTCAGCTTGGTGGGGGGATCCACCGACACACGACTCCACCATTTCCTCCAGAGCTCTCTCGTTCCAAGGTTAGAGTACCGTCGTGTGTTCCTCGCTGGGGACGCGGCTAACCGCCACCCACCAGCCAGTGGACTAGGAGTCAATACCTCCGTTCAGGACGCGTACAATCTGGCGTGGAAGCTGGCACTTGTTTTGCAAGGCCGAGCTGAGGATCGACTGCTTGAAAGATAGACCGTCCCTATTTAAACTTCCCAAGAAGATAAGAAGACGTCCTGCTAACTGAGCCTGTAACAAACCTGCATCCGCAACATAATCATTGTCAAGATTCTTAAATCCAGCGTTGCTAGCGGCGTCGCGATTTCTGGCGGAGATGCAGCCAGATGAGGACAACGGTTGCCTATCTCATCCGCGAACCCATCAAAAACGGCAACTAGGCGACGACAGGCCTTACCAGGCGAGGCTCAAAGTTCACTGTTCAGGAAACTTGGAACTATCAACAAAAACGAATATATTCACGCAGTAATTGTAGCCCGCATATCGCTTCGGCGAGGGGTCGGGGCAAATGAATCTCTCACACTCTCACACACACCCACACACATACATATTATTTAGAGGTTGGTGATGCTCTTATGCCCCTTTTTCACAGCACATATTAAAGCAGTCTCTTTGTCACTTCTAGAGATATACCCTCATCAACACATGCTCCTTTTAAAGGTAGAATTGTAATGATTTTTTTATGCCCTTCCTTAGTAGCTAACATGAAGGCCAGCTTCGCCCACTATTAACTCATCTGTATCCTCAGTCACAAGTCACAGAGGATCTCCATTTTATCCTTAAATGCCTCTAAAATAATGAAAGTTCTGGAGATAAATTTCCCTATATTACACATTCCTATCATGCACAGAGATTGACATGACGGATCAATATAGAGCCCGTATTCCGAGAAAAGCGCTGATATGGGTTCACCGTACAGGTCGGTTGCAGGTATCTGTCAATGCTTCTCGGAAATACGTCCGGAGCAGGAACACAGCCATACAGAGATGGTGTATTCATTTATGTGGGGACACAATACCATTGGGTTTTGATTGATTCCAACAGGCCATTAAGGACCTCTCTACCACTGGTAGCACCAATCGGTCTGTGCCCCATTGCCACTTTCCACTATAAAGAGCCAATTGCTGGTCCCTACATTTTAATGATTCCTTGTCTCTACCGAACATTTCTCACACCTGGTTCTGCTCTAGCTTCCTTCCTCCAATCATCAGCAACTAAGACAAGGTCTCTTAATTGCTGGGCGACTTGGGCATCAATCTCGTATTATCATCGGGCCCTGTTGTTGTCGACGGGAATAACATGACAGCTGACAGCGAGGCTCCTCAGCCTCTCGTGAAGTATGCCAACAGACCCGCCTCATTCAGCACAGCTGCTGACATTGGGCCAGTAATGAAAGCAGCTCCGCACAAGTTACTCCCGATATTGAGACGGATGTCGTTATTGTAGGTGCTGGAGTGACGGGGCTCACAGTGACCACCTTGCTGCAAGAATTCGGAATTCGAACATTCACAGTTGCAAAACATAGCGGCACAGCACCCGCTCCACGTGCCCACATCACGAACCAGAGAACGATGGAGATCTTCCGAGATATGGGCATTGAGGAGCGGGTCAGGGCTATTGCGGTTCCGCTAAAACGCCTGGGCAGTGGGGTGGTCTGCACCAGCCTATCGGGATTGGAAATTGGCCGTTACAGCGCCTATGGGGCTGGTGATTTCCAAGCATCAGATTTCGCGATGGCCAGCCCTTGTGAAATGGAAAGCACGCCACAGAACTTCCTGGAACCAGTCATGCTTGAGAACGCCCGCCAAAAGGGAGCTAACATCCACTTTTACACTGAATTGGTTAGCATTCAGCAGTCATCGGAAGGGATTGTAGTTCGCGTACGGGAGCGACAGACCCTTGCTGAGTATAACGTCCACGCTCGCTATGCTGTGGGCTGCGATGGCGCCCGCTCTGCTGTCGCATCACAGCTGGGCTTCGACTTTGTTGGCGAAATGGGCATGATGTCCATGCAGACTAGTTGGTTTAACGTCGACCTGTCCGCTTACACCGCCTATCGCCCCGCTTGCATCTACTGGCTCATTCAACCTGGCGATGACTATTGGGTTGGCTCAGGAACTTGTATTTGTGTGAACCCCTGGAACGAGTGGACTTTGAGTCGGCAGTATAATCCTGCTGAAGGAGAACCAGACAGTTCTGACGAGGCTGTGATTGCATACGCTCGGAAGGCCATGGGTGTTGACGATCCTAGGGTGAAGTTCCAAGTGAAGCATGTGTCCAAGTGGCAGGTCAACCACGTCGTGGCAGCTGAGTACCGTCGCGGTCGTGTGTTCCTCGCTGGGGACGCGGCTCACCGCCACCCACCAGCCAGTGGGCTAGGACTCAATACCTCCGTTCAGGACGCGTACAATCTGGCGTGGAAGCTGGCACTTGTTTTGCAAGGCCGAGCTGGGGATCGACTGCTTGAAAGCTACAATCAAGAACGGCAACCCGTGGGTAAGCTGGTCGTGGACCATGCAATTTCAACTCTCTATGACATGGCACGCGTGGCACCAGTGCTAGGCTTCCAACGGGGAGTGTCACGAGAAGAAGGCTATGCCTCGTTAAATAATATATTCTCTGACTATCCTGGCGCTGCGGAGCGCCGGGCCGCGGTGCAAGAGATGGTTCAACTGGGTCACAGGCGCTCGAATGCACTTGGTATGCAGTTGGGTCGCCGGTATAAAGACTCATATGCGGTTGTTGACGACGGGACACCTTGGCCTGCCCACAAACGCGACCCTGTTCTCTATTACGAGCCAACCACTCACCCCGGCTCGTACCTACCACATGCGTGGGTGCAATATGAAGGCCGTCTGATCTCAACTCTAGACATCCTCGAGCACAACGGCTTCGGCCTCATCGTCGGCATTGGCGGCACCGTTTTCGAGGCTGCGGCGGCTCAGGTATGCCTGGAGCTAGGTGTTAAACTGCCAGTGTACTTTGTGGGCGCCCAATGCAAGTACGATGACGTGCTTGGTGAGTGGTCTTCCCGTCGTGAGATCACCGATCGGGGAGCTCTTCTTGTTCGTCCGGACCATCATATCGCCTGGCGTTGCCAAGACCGACCATCGAACCCCTCCGAAGCTGTTCGTTTGGCTTTCTACCAAACTCTCGGTCGCGATATGCCCGAACGGTCCCCGTGATGAAGGACGCAACTGTGCGAATATATTCTTGCAGGACTAGAAGCGGTACGCCGAGGAGCCTGTAGTGATATACGATCGGCATGTAAATAGCAAGAAGCACCGCTTGATCAACAAGCATTGTAGAGATATGAAGTCCTTCGGATCTCAGCTGCGTAAGGTCGTATGAATGAGAATGATAAGGACCCACTCATAAAGAACACAAAGCTTGAGGACTCTGACAACTGAGACTAGTCCAAGAATGCTGAACAGATAGTGGTGCTACAGGCGTTGAAGCAGTAGGCGTTTTCGAGGGACTAACAGTCTCCGTCACATACGAGTTAACAATAGCAACAGAAGAAATCGTTGAGCTTTGAGTCACAGCATTACGAAGGAAATCATCCATCTCCTTTCCAGGATCGATGGTAAAGACGATGCCTGCATGACGGTGTGGGAACGGCTGCTCCTGGCGACGGAAAAAACCACTCCGGCTCTAAGCTATCCACAATTATGACCAGGATCAGGTCATTATTTTCAGTGTTTCAGTGGGTGTTGGTTTAACTACGGTCCGTATCACGAAGCATAGACGGTAGTAAGGCTGGTCCAACAAGCCTACGAATTGAGCCTGCTTATAAGCACAAATATTC
Organism: Talaromyces verruculosus; assembly: GCA_038993655.1. Taxonomy (NCBI): domain Eukaryota; kingdom Fungi; phylum Ascomycota; class Eurotiomycetes; order Eurotiales; family Trichocomaceae; genus Talaromyces; species Talaromyces verruculosus. The sequence goes on along the minus strand of JBBVQN010000087.1, from coordinate 51,560 downwards.
AATTATAAACGACTGCCCCCCGAAACCGTAGGGGCTTGGGGATGACTAGCTAGCTATATACGAGGTTGCTGTGTACGCGCTAGGGGTAATAGTACCCCCGTTCCGTATGTACGCGTTGCTTCTGCACCTGGGGTGCAGAAGCGCCGAATCATGGGATTGATATTCCGACAGTGGGGTTGTATTAATTGAAGCCCAAGTCAAACGTTTCCCGATGAGACATATGGTTTTCCCAGACTCGATTCAGCCAAGGCGTGATTGACAGCATCAAGCGATGTCTCCGGTACAGTATTTGCATTCAACTAGTTAGGCTTGAAAGTAAGTCCATCTACCCGTCCAACGGCCACGTGGAAAGTGGCAGTGTTCATATATTCTCCCAGATTTACTTTCGCACCATACACTTCAATCACAGCACCGCTTCTCTCATCGAGTACATTTTCTAGCTTAGCTAGGAATAAAAAGTCCAAGAAGGATCTCAGCTAAGTCATTCTGAATCGCGGTTGTTGTTGGGTGACCACCCGGGATTGCGTCCTCCGCGGATTGAAATTCAGTTAGTTGGCCTTGGAGAGTCACCGTGGCTGTACGAGCTGGAGACTGTGAGAGTCGTTGCAGATGTGTCCAATGTCTTAGATGGTTGTCGGTAAAGGGTATGTCATCTGCGGTAGCATCACAGAGCCTCTTGGTCCATACTAGCGTGCAGTATTCATACATTGATAAGGAGGACAGGAGTTCTCCACAGCATTGGTAATTGTTAAATATGCTTACTGGTGCTGAAGTATGATAGTCATAACTGCAAAGCTCGTCCGCGGTTGCCGGAGTGGATGGGGGTTGGTCAAGTGTCTGCTCTGGGTCAATCATTACACGGACGTAGCGTCTTAACCACCAAAGATTTATGCGCGCGAAATTATAGTTCAGAGTGTAGTAGGATGGAAGCTGGAGTAGAGTGCTCGCTATTTGGACACCACTAACTTCACAGTCTTGTGACAAGCTATTAAAGCACCGCAGAGCAAAATTATCCATGCCTCTTTGCTGAAGTCGTAAATCTGCTGCACTTGGAGAATCTAGGGAGTTTGCGTGATCAATGGATTGTTTTAACAAAGCAGCTTTGGCTACTATCTGCCACAGGGAGACGTCATCTTTAGTGGCATAGTTGGTAATGTAATAGAGAAGGGCTAAAGATTTTGATATAGTAGGAATCCAGGAGATATCATGGTTTGACCGGATGCAGCTGGCGATGGACGGATTCCATGGGGTAATCCAGGCATGATTGCGAAGAAGGTGAATTATGCCATGTTCGTCCACTTTTGATGCATTGACCAGGTCGCGAGGCATGCTAAAATGACAGCTATCTCTGTTAGACCCTTGTTGGCTGTATCTAAAGCAAGTGGCAGAATGGCGCTTTGAGTGTAGTTGTTTGATTTGAGCAACGCGGTTGCTATTGTCGAAGATTTTCCGAAGGAACTCAGTGTCTGTCTCTGGGCTATTAGATGAAGGGGATGTGCTTAAGATGACTGTTATAGGATTATCTGGGTTGGCCTCATATAAACTCTGTACTATGATTTTTTCTAAGTATGAGAGTATGTGCCTTGTAAAATTGTCATCTGTCTGTATTCTGTTATGCAGATGTATAAAGTCAAGATTTCCTCGCACCCAGATTAAAGCATGCAGATGGAGCATACTATGACTGTTGGTCTTGACCACTCCAAAGTAATTAGAAACGTCACTAAGAATACCAAATTCATTGGGTTTGTTTCCGAGAAGACTATTAAGTACCGCTGTGCAGGTATGATGAAAGAATTGTGCAACAGCTATAGGATCCAATACCGCGACAGTACAACGGATCGCTGCAGTCGTGTTAGGAAGGGCACTGCTGGAGTGCTGGGCCCCTACAAGAATTAGAACCAGCAGGTTTTGAAGATCAGAAGGGTTGATTGTTAGCTAGAATGCAGGCATTCCATCGTGAACAATCAGTCCCCGAATCTTAGCATGTAATTGCAGCTTCTGGAAGTATGATTCTGGGACTTGAATACTAATAGTAGTTATGTTTTTCAGTAAGCGGTGAACAAGGGGGTCTTGAGTGATATAGTTAGTAACAAGTTCTTTGGTGGCATTTTGTAGGTGGATAGTGTTCAAAGAGTTGAGGTCCTGTGTGATAGAGACCCATTGAGAATGTCTGATGAGGAGGCTGTTACTTAGACTTGAGTTCCGCAGCTGGATTACATCATACAGTAAGTATATGAATATCTTATGACGGGCAAACCTAGTTACATTAGTTTATCTGTTATACAAGGGATCAAGAGATGTTTACCTTCGGCTATGATGGTGTAATGCCTAATCGGCAAATGCAACAAGCGACATAGGTATAGTGCGCTGGTCTAAGTGACCTCCAATGCCAGTCAGAAAAAGTGTAGGGAAAGTGGAGGTGAAATATTGAGGATCCTGCTAGTAATTGAGAAGGGTTGCTGGTCTGTAGATACTGTATCTAATTATGGGTGTATCCTGAGAGGCAGACAGGGACTCTACATTTTGCGTGATTATAGGGGAGTTATGCTGAGCATTGATAAGATTGTAGATAGCATTCACCAGACGAAGATCAGGATTATGGTGCTCCCTATTAATATCTGTTATGATAGAACCAGTTAATAGAGGATTATTCTCACTTGATGGAATATCCTCTGCTGCTTGCTAATCATTTTCATAGTTGTCATCTTGCAAATTGATGGTGTAGCTAGCCTATTTATAATGATCAGCTTTACTTATGTAGATGATTTACTGCTGTAAGTCTAAAGGGATAAATTTATTGGGCCAGTCGTTGATTATAGAGTGATCAATGGTTATATCATGGTATAATGGATTATGCTGCACAAGATACTGGAGAGTGAAGAACACCTTGTGTTTGTGAATAGACAAGAATGGCTTAAGTTCTGAATCAGTGGGGGCTCGGTCTCCCAACCAGAGGACTTTGATTAGCTCTGTAAAATGTAGTTCAGGGCTTGGGAGGAGGCAAAGAAGCGGCCCAGGATCCTGGAGAATAAGTATAAAATGGCCGTGTAATGCATGGTAGCTGATAGGGGTTGATCGACCGCCTGGTCGTAGTTTTAGAACTACTCCAACAGGATGAGACTTAGCAATTAGACACTCTTTGGTCTAAGTAAGGTCATGAAGGACGGCGGGATAATACTGGCATAGTGTTACATTAATTTGATTCAGAGCGGCGAATTTGGGAACAGTGTAACGGAGAAGGGCACTATGACATTGAGAGCAAAGATTCTAGCTGTTATTAGTCCGTCCACAAATATCAAGATGTCTTTGTAGAGGCTATAATAAAGTGTCGCCGTCAAGAAGGCGATACATGTCCTTTAATAGTACCAGTCTGCTACAAGAGGCACAAGTTTCCTTTTGTGTCGGAATAGACATACAGCGCTCATAGTGAGCAACGGATAACCGTATGTGGTAAGGAGAAATGTTAGGGGGGAATTGACTGGAAGCTCGCAGGTGGGATCCGAACTTTTGCTCTAGGATGTTGACAGCCCAACGAATAATGGAACGCAGGCAGTCGTCACTCTGTATACTTCTCGTAGATATTTCTAAAAAATGATTATTTGTTTGAACCGGTTGCCTGCAAGCATATACTTGTTGGAAAGAGTTTATAGATGGATTAAAAGAGCTCGCAGCTGACTGAGAAAAATCTGTCGCAGGCTGCGGAGGGTTGGCTCTTCAAGACCTGCATTGAAAACAATGCTTTGTACCTCGATGAGCTGCAAAATCATCACCATATTCCAAACAGCGTTGTATATCTTGAGATGGTTGACATTGGTTAGTATGCAGTCGAGACGCTTGACGGCACACCTCGCAATGGATATAAACAGTGTTTGCGCGTATTAGGATGCTATAGTTTGTACACGCGCGAGTCTCGACAGGCACTGAGGAGCGCGCTAATTGATAGGCCGAGCATCAAGCTGGTCGAGCACTTGCCGACATACCTATCAGACGGTTGCAATCTTTACACGACCGCGGCCGTAGCATAGCAGACTATGTATAACGCACTATGAACTGCGGGTTAGCAGTCGGCATAAGAAGTTTAGAATCACCATTTTGAAAAGAGGGGCCCCGTGGTAATCAAGCAGAAGGCGCCACGATCAAACACAGCACATCAGAAAATAACATGTCAGAAAATGAAGCAGTAACTGCAGTCCTGATGCATGAGACGCTTCTTTAGAGGCTACAATTCATAGGCTTATAGGCAGCTGCTAAGCGTATTGAAAAGGACGTCGCAATACTGGGACGCGCGCTGCGCACGCATGAGCCCTGAAACGACGAAAAGAGACGAGCACAGTGGGAAAGTAAGGATCATAATTGCAATTACACCGGTAATATATCCGAGGGCAAGGGTAAGAGAACTGAGACTAAGAACTAGAAAGGGCATATAGAAGCTAGAAAACAAGTAATTAATAGTTCCGATACGATAGGCCTTTTTGAAGTATAATTAGTTCTAATACATGTAACAAATTCGAGAAGCTATTTGAAAAGGGGTTAAAGTTAGATGTAGGACCTGTATGATACAGAGCAGTTTGTAAACCAGACGTTCTTGACCTTATAGAGCGACAACGATTGCACCGAATACAACCAGGAAATCAAGACAAGATTGAATGGCAGGGGATCCAGAATGTCGAGGTTGATATACACGAGGGACAGCTGGCGATAAAGGTCGTACTGAATATATGAAGAATTAGCGCGTATAGAAATGCTGCACTCCACGCAGGGCTGCGTATCGACTGGAGTCGGCAGACGTGCGAGGCGACAAGCTGAACACCAAGCAGGGCGAATGCTCGACGAAAAGTGTATCTGCTGGCCACAACCTCGACAAGATGCCGGGCGTAGCATAACAATAAATGCAAGATCGCCAAAGCCATTGTGGAAATTGTTTGAAGAATACTGGGATCTAATATGGATATTCTCTTACAAGAAATTCATCCGGTTTGTGCGATCGATATATCATATACAGGAGGGTAAGTCGGTATTCGCTGGCTATTGAGGGCAGGCAACAAAGCATTGAAGATGAAGACGAGTGGACGGTGGCTATATGAGAAGATGCGTGGTAGCATAGAGACGCATTAGTCAGCATGAGAAGGGGGAGGATATGATCAATAGTAGAGGGCGTGAGAGCACGTATGCAAGCCAAGAGCGGTTTTATAGAAACTACCCGTCTCGTCGCTTCCCCCACCCTAGACCGGGTGGTAGTCTGCTGGGGCTCAATGGCCACCGGAGCTCAATGGCCAAAATTTATGTCAAATGATTTGTAGTCCACCAGCACCATATATTTTCTATATAAAAACTAGACAAATTGATCATACCATAAACGTTTTACCTATTACCTGTAGTATCGAAAAAATAACCCAAGTTTTGAGGCCCTGGCGCAGCCTCTTCTTCCCCTGGTTGCCGCTCCCTGAGGATATATCTTTTATGAATTTTCATCAAATCACCCTCATGATGACATTTTATCATGCGATTCGCATTCTTTACATAAAGAGCACCCACGGCCTTGACCTGGCGCTTGGTCTTTTTTTTTTTTTTTTTTGATTCTTGTGTTTTGCAGCCTCACGCACCTGCGCGAAGTTCTCACAGTATAGCTCGCCCAAATTGGCTATTACAAAGCTGCCTTGGTTCACCGTTTTTATATGGTGTATTAGACTGGGGCTTGCCTCGTCTAATATATCCTTTATACTATCGAGCGATTTTTCGATCTTGTTGATATAGCGACGAAGCTTTTGAATAGATGAAGGTGGTGATATTGATTTGGTGGTTGGCGAGCTGGGAATAGTATCATCGACTTCACTATGAATCTTCGCTGCAGGCTCTTCAATAACCGCATCCTCCGGTTGCACTATTTGATCCAATACAATATGAGGCCTTAAAGGCCAGATTCTATGATCTTTGAAATCATGTCAAATAATTCGCGGTGTAAACGTTTGTAAACAGATATCGTGTAGCGCACTAAAAAAGTTGTTTTTATCGAAATCAAAGCCAGCGAGTCGAGCCACTTTGTTCACCACCCGGCCATGCACATGTTTATATTATTGAAATGGGATTCTATCAAGCGGTTGTAAAAGATGCGTGGAATAGAGAGGAAAAGTGAATGCTTAAATGCGACACATTTTGCAATATTTAAGAAACAGCATTGTGAGATGAGTTGTATGATTATCTATAATAAGCAGTCACTAATTCTTGCTGTTATCCGTAAACTGATTAAAATGTTGTAATCATTCAAATGCGATCTCATCAGTAATAAATCCGCTTGAAGCTGGTGTAATAAGCCAATTGTCATCTTTTATATAGTTATATAATTCCTCCATATGCCTCTCGCCCTTTGGAATAATTAGAGGTGGTATAACCTTGCCTTCAGCGTTTATACACTCAACTATAGTGAGTGATTCATGAGAGGATAGGCTAGATATCCTTTTTGAGGTTTTTGGATATTTTGTAACAACTGCCTCTCTTTTTCCTTGGCCAATAATAAATCCAGTCTCGTCAAAGTTGTAGAGATTTGCAAGAGTAATTTTGTGCTCATCTATAGTGATTTTGAGGTTAATAAACCATCATTCAACCTGGCTATAATGCTCAGATGCCGTACGTTCGATTTCTTGAGGTTTTTGAAGGATTTGTGAGTAGCCATCTGGCAAATGTTTGATATAATTTTATACCCAGTCTTTGCCAGCTCGCCGTGGCTCGCCCTGACTGGTCCAATCTTTTATGATTAAATAATTTGTATTTCCTCAATTTGCTGGGCTGTAGGTGCTGCATGCATATTATCTAGATATTGAATCTATAAAAATAGCGCTTTTTCTTGATCCAGTGATAATAATCGGTTTGTTGGAGGTCGTGTTGAGCGAGAGGCTTTACCCTTGATCTGTCGACCAAGCCTCCGTCGGTCGACCCCAAATTCACGCGCCAATTGTGAAATATTTTTAATTTTTCCATGTTTATACGCGTCAACTGCCTTGGCGATGATTTTCTCCTCTTGTTTGTATTCCTCAGCGGTTATTTTGGCGGTGTTTTTGGTATTTGAAGATGCCGGGTTGAGATTTTGTGAATTTTGGCCATTGAGCTCCGGTGGCCATTGAGCCCCGGCAGACTACCACCCGGTCTAGGGTGGGGGGAAGCGACGAGACGGGTACATCAATCCATTACATAAAGACGAATTCGAGCCTTGTCACGGCCTACGGTGGCCAACATGCCTCGTGTTCTGTCAGCGGCCCTACGGCGCCCGGCTTTGAAACCTCTGTGATGCCTCTGCAAAGTCGAGTACTGCACCTAAGATGCTACTGCCTTGCATATCATCCTCCTTACCTTGCTTACCTTGAGATCCTCCTCCCAGCATGTCCTAAATATTGTTAAATGCAGTCCTGATCTTCTTTCGTAATTCCTGTCGTATGGGTTTCAATTTGGGACAGTGAATCAGGACGTGGACCACTGTTTCTATCGCTCCACATTCACACTTGTCATCCTCTCTATGGCCATGTAGTTTGCCATGTGTTGCTAGCCATGAGTGGCCAGTTCGGAGTTGGGTGGGATGGTACAGTGGTTGGTTGGTTGGTTGGTTGGTTGTATTCATACCCTGACCCCTCGCCGAAGTTGTAACCCTGAACTGAGACACAAGTGATGATGATATTCTACAGAATCTATGTATGCAGGTACATCTTATTTATAGTCATAGTAGCTGCTGTTGCCTGCTAGGCTACCACTGGTAGCCTAGCATTATGCATATCACGTGATTCTGGGATCCAACTCTCCCCCTGTGTTAGGGACCGAAGGTACTCTGGCACTATCAAAGGATCCCACATCCAGATCCGGCCTGGTGTTGCATCGAGACAGAGTTTGACTGGTGCTTCAGTGATTGAGCCATGTTGAGTCGTCTATTTATACTATCTCCCCCTGACAAGAGATTCAGACGATTCACCAAGTTCTCATGTGCAGGTCTGGGTAAAGCTTTGGTGAATATGTCAGCCAAGTTGTCTTTTGTATCGACATGCTGAGTATTGATGATTCCTTCTTCCACTTTTTCGTGGATGAAGTGGTGTTTGACATTAATATGCTTTGACTTGCTGTGGAACTCTGGGTTTCTAGTAAGCTTTAAGGCTGAGTTGCTGTCAATATATAGTGGGACTGTATCGATGTGAACGCCTGGGATGCGAAGATCGTTGATGAAGTTGCGAATCTACACTGCTTTCTTTGCAGCCTCCGCTCCTGCAATATATTCTGCATCCATGGTTGATGTGGCCACTGTCTTCTGTCTTTGAGATGACCAGGATACGGGTCCTCCGGCGAGTGTGAATACCCATCCAGTCGTTGACTTGCGTGAGTCTTCACACCCAGCGAAGTCACTATCGACGAATCCTAAAAGTTGAAGCCCGTGTTTATCCGAATACATAATTCCTTTACCGGGATCATGTTTCAAGTATGCGAATATGCGATCAACAGCGTCCATGTGTGTCTGGTTCGGATTGGACGCGTATCTTGCTACATAACCTGTGGCAAAGGCAATGTCTGGTCTTGTCTGATTACTCGCAAAATTGAGCGATTCTACTTTTGATTGATATTCTGTGCGGAATTTAGTATTGGTAATGTGATTGTCCTGCCTTATGAGTTTCATATCTTTGTTAAGAGGTGTCTTGACAGGTGCAGCGTGGCTGAAGCCATATTTGTTGATAAGTTGGTCAATATATTGCTTTTGATGAATTCGAATCTCACCAGGTGTCTGCTCTACATGCATTCCTAAGTACCAGGAGCACTCACCCTTGTCGGTCATAGTGAATGTCTGTGAGAATTGTGTTTTGAAGTTAAGAATCGCCTGGAGATTTTTGCCCATGACGTTTATATCATCTATGTGGACTTTGAGTATCAGGCCGGTTCTGTCATTGATGAACACATAAGGGTCATAAGCCGACAAACGCCAACCCCAGCTGATAAGGGTGTCTCGGAGTTTCTGATACCACGCATGGGGTGATTGTTTTAGACCATAAAGGGCCTTAATTAGTAGGAGGCAGAACCCACGAGGTAATTGTATATCTTTTGGTGCCTTCATATAGACTGGTTTATCCAAGTGGCTGTTTAGGAATGCAGTTTTGACATCGCCTTGGTGAATATTCTAGTGAAGAATGGCGGCCAATGCTAGCAAGATGTGGGTTGAAGTGGGTTTAACCACAGATGCAAATGTTTCCCCGTAGTCAATTCTCTCTTCTTGTTGAAAACCCCTAGCAACCAAACGAGCTTTGTGTTTTGTGATACTGCCATCGGGTCTATACTTGTCGGTGGTAACCTATCGAGAGGTAATTGGTTTGACGCCCTCTGGTAGTGGAACAATTTCCCAAGTACCTTTTCCCTCATGGGAGTTCAGTTCTTCTTTTTTGGCTTCATGATACTTTGTGTTAGCAGTATGCTTTAATTTAAGTTCAAGCGGTAGTCGGTTGTTTTCACTGTATGTTGTCAGACTGAATTTGAAACGTTTGTGACTATCCTCAGCTACCTGCTTGTTGACTCTATCATTGTTGATGCTAGTGTCCACAATGTTTTCTACTTCCGACGGATTGACCCCCTTTTGCATCAGTGGTGAATTCTTTAATGTATCTTTTGCGGCTCTTGATTCTTTCAAGATATTGAGCTTCTGCTGACTGGTGTAGCTGTAGGTCTCATAATTCTCCCGGAGACTCTGTTCGCCTAGGCTATTCAAATCGAATGGCCGAACCGCCCATGATTCAAGGGTACCATCAGATTGGTGGTAGTTGCAGCTGCTAATGTTGGCCTTTCCTTGTGCTTTGACACACTGGTAGCATGGTTGGTCCCTGCTATAGTTCAGTTTCCTTCTTTGACAACGTACACATTTGTTATCAGATGGTTCTCCTTCTGCTAAGAGGCCCACGGAGGTGAAGGGCCTCGGAACTGGTGTGTTGGGGACATGGTATATTTTCGAAAGCAAACCATCTTGAACTTCATAGGTGCAAGTTGATTTGCGGTTAATATATTGTTTATAGGGTTGCCCGCGGTTACACAGCTTTCTGCTGCGATAGCTGCCACACTGGTAGCAGGGGGGTAGATGATCTAATCCTTGTTGCCGGTATGATAGACGCAGGATAGTGGTGTCACATCTGTTGCATGGATTCCCCCCATCGCATGCCATTCTTTTCTCAGCGCATCGGCGACACTTCTGATCCCGAGGAACTGGTATAAAGCCCATTGCTTCATACCTGGCCTGTTTTATAACTTTTCTTGCTGCTTGCTTGGTAATAGATTTCTTTACCCCCTCTAGGTTCCAGTTGCATCGTCTGTTTGATTTCCTACATCCTTCACAACCTGAGTCACCTGGACCAATAAGATAGCACTTACTATTATTTTAGAAACATTTCCTGCAAGGTGGATCCTGTAATGGTCCCCTAATTTCTTTCCTTCTATTCTGGTTCTCTGGCAGTATCAATTGTTTTGTTTCGTTTGACTGTGGCCTACATGTTTTTTGCTCATTTTTACAGGTCGAACACGGCATACCATTCTCGGCGGAGTCACATCGTCGGCCATTTCGAAAGCAATGGTCACATTTATTGTTGTCCAGTAGGAAAGTTTTCATATGGTGTCCCCCATGTTTGGCGACAAAATCCTAGTAGGCTTGTGAAATCTTGCCGTCGTTAGAGTAGTACTATGAGTCGTCGTTTATATCAGATATATCTGAAGATGACTCATTCTGATCGACGCCATGTCGGTCATGAGTAGCCTGTTGGCTCCTTTTAGGTGCCACTATCATGTCATCCTTAATCTTACGCTTGGCCATGCCAGCGTGTCTAAATGGGTCAAAGTACTTAGACACAATGGTGGGTTTTTTTTCTTCAGTGTCGCTCTCATATTCATCGTCGGCATCTTCAATCTCAACCTGGGAGTGCTGTATAGTTTCTACAGGAGGCTGTTCTCTTTCAACCGCTTCGTCTGGGCTTTGACTGTTAACCTGTTCCTGATGAGCCCTCTGAGAGGCGTCTTCGGTGCGCATTTCCAGGAGCTCAGTGGAACTTTCGTCGCTATCGAGGTTGCTGTTAAGTTCCTCAGACGACTCGTCACCGCTTTCTGCGGAGGCATCATCAGCAACGTCGATGTCTTGGGTGGGGACTCTATCTTCCAGACACGGAGCGTCGTGGGGATCGTCTAGTCCTTCGCCATCCTCGACCCGGGCAACGCCAATTCAATAGACCTTGTGCTTTTCCGGAGAATAAATATAATATATCGCTTCGCTCTCGCATCCAACAAAATAGCCTAGCCAGCCGCGAGGGCTATGTAATTTTGTCATCTCCGCAGTGGTCCGAAACTCCTGAGAGTACGTGACGTATGCCCGGCTGCCCCATATATGTTCTCTTGTGAGAGTAGGTTTGGTACCTCTCAAAGCTTTATATAGAGTTTTGGTATCTCTCTTGCGTAGTGCATGTGCTGGGGTTCGGTTTTTCAGCCAGACAGCATGTTGGATAGCTTCCGGCCAGAGATTCTCAGGGATTTTTGAGACGTGTAGGAGTTCGGTGCCTTTCTCAGAAATAATTTTTGAGACTTGTCCAGAGATGGACGTCTCCTGGACCATCGGCGCAGTCCGTTCTCGAATCGTACGGTTGGTTCTTTCAGCGACTCCATTCTGATAGTGAGCGTAGGGTTCGATGGGTTCCCGAGCGATGGAACGAGCATCGCACCATTTCCCTACTGGCCCATTGTCAAATTCATTGTCGAAGCGACAGCATCAAATAGTGATATTGTAGAGTTTTTGGATACGTTTTACCAGTGATTTAAACACTTCAAAGAGCTGATATTTCTGATCAAATCGCGCAGTCCACGTATACCGGGTGCAGTCATCTGTGATGAACAAGAAGTACGTCGTGCCATCAAAGCCTTCAATCGGATATGGCCCCCATACGTCAACATGGACCATTTGTCCTGGCTCCTGCGCATGACGTGCAGCAGGATCGCGTGGGATTCTAACTAGGGCTCGTGTAACCGCGCATACCGGGCACACAGCCTTGAGCTTGGCCTTGATCTGTTTTGCTGATATTTCCATTCTGGTGGAGGAATCCAATAAGTTCAACATGCTTTGAAATCCAAGATGTCCCAGTCTACGGTGCTATCTCCACACAGGATCATCAAAATTAACAGTGGCCGCAATCACCTCTCCTGATTCAAAAGCACCAAGACTTTTCGTGACATCGAGGTGATATAGACCTTTTTCAAAGATGGCATGCCCAATCGCGTGTCCTCCAGCATTAATCCAAGTCATGAATTGATCATTATAGATGCCAGTCACCTTTGCCTTCTGAGCAAACATCCCACCTAAGAACAGGTTGCATTTCCCCTGAGGCGCATAAGCAACTTCAGAAAGTGACACTGTTACTGGGAACCCGTCAGGGCTTTTAAGAATGAGTTGAACAATACCTCCGCCTTTGACGTCAAGGGTAGTAGATCCATCTGTGGTACTAATATTTACGTCGAATGAACAAAAAGTGTCCTTCTTGAACCATTTGATATCATTGACAATATATATATTTGCTCTAGTATCAGCTAACCAGGTGTCTGGTGTACAAAAAGTCCCTGCAAAGAAGGCTCCCAATACCTCTTTGGAGAAACTCAGCTTCCTAGATTCTAAATCCCTAATACCAGCTCCCCCCAATCCCTTCACTCCTCTACAGAACCCCACACTACGCTTCTGTGGCGAAGTGTCAGCTGGGGTTGCATATAGTGACAGGGAGGGAGCCATACCTAGGGAGTCATCTCAAGAATAGGTATTTGTGAATGCGGTGAGGTTTATTTCCACAACGCCACCCATACCAGGTATATTATGGATCGGCTTGTTAACGTTGCTAGTAGCGAACTTGTCCTTCAGAGAACGCAGGATTTTGTCAGGATTCTTAGCCCAGCAGTTTTCTTCGGTATGGCCAGTCTTGCCGCAGCTGGGATAGCTGCATTTTAAATGACTTTTGTCTTCATGCTTTGACTTCTGGTTGCTGTTGTAACCAGTATTGCCACTAATATTGTTATTATTGGCTTCTTTCTTAGCCTTCTCTTTTGCCTTTCTGTCATTGTTGATTTGAAGCTGTCTGTTCTCTTCAACATGCAAACATTCATAGAGATAATCAAGGTCAGGAGGATCATCAGGCTTAGTTGAGCGGATCCAGTCATATTTCTCTTTGAAGCCACGATAGTTGGGGGGGAGACTATGGAGAAGAGCAGTGGCGAGCATGTCGTCCGTCATATCATACTTTACGGACTTGAGATCGGCTTTGATCTGGCGCACTTTGTTGGTGTACTTGGTTATGGATGAACAATGTTCAAGCTTAAGGTTATTAAGCTGATTTAGAAGGCTGTCACGCGTGTGCTTATGAGTGACTGCATATCGCTTCTTGATGAAATTGTAGGCCTCCTTCGCGTCTGCGTAGTCTTCTATCTCGATCTTGATACCATTAGAGACTCAGGTATTAAGTAACTTGCTTGCGAGTTTCATCTTCTCCTTGGCATCCTTGTGCTCCTTATAATCAATCTGCTATTGGAGATTGTTATTGGTGGTCATCAAGATGGTCTGGGCATCATCTGTTTTGTTGTTATCGTCAGTGCTTGGAGTCAAAGCCTTGGTCTGCCTAGAATGTCTTGCTTTAACTTCAACAGGTTTGGTGAAGTAGTCTTTTTTCTTTGGCTTGGGAGGGACGACCTCCTTACCGGTGAGATATTCAAGCGTATTGTTGCTTTTGGCCGCTCGCTCGAACTTGCGTTTCCAACTGATGAAATTGGTCTTGCCTTTGAGTGTGCAGTTATCTTTGACTTCGTCCATCTTAGAGTCAGTCATGTCTGTAGTCTTAAAAGCAGAATTCTGAGGTCTGCAGTCTGGGGTCTAGGGTCTGGGGTCTGGTGTCTTGATCACTAGGTACTTGCGTCAATTCAAAGTTTTTGGATTTAGAAAAAAGGAAGAGGCTTATAACCAGTTGTAATCCTGAACTGAGACACAAGTGATGATGATATTCTACAGAATCTATGTATGCAGGTACATCTTATTTATAGTCATAGTAGCTGCTGTTGCCTGCTAGGCTACCACTGGTAGCCTAGCATTATGCATATCACGTGATTCTGGGATCCAACTGCCGAAGCGATATGCAGGATACCACTATCTAATCCTTATCTATGTCTATGTACATCGATCCATTACATAAAGACGAATTTAGAGCCTCACCATGGCCTATGGTGGCCAACATGCCTGGTATTCTGTTAGTGGCCCTATAGCGCCCGGCTTTGAAACCTCTGTGATGCCTCTGCGAAGTTGAGTACTGCATCTAAGATGCTACCGCCTTGCATATCACCCTTCTTACCTTGCTTACCTTAAGATCCTCCTCCCAGCATATCCAAGGTATTGTTAAATGCAGTCCCAATCTTCTTCCATAGTTCTTGTCGTATGGTCTTCAATTTGGAGCAGTGAATCAGGACGTGAACCACTGTTTCTATCACTCCACATTCACCCTTGTCATCCTCTCTGTGGCCATGTAATTTGCCATATGTTGCTAGCCATGAGCGGCCAGTTCAGAGTTGGGTGAGCAGATAGGCTCGATTGCGTGGCAGCGAGCTATACATTCTCCAAATACAAACTGCGGGCAGATTTCTATCTATTCGGCGAAGGTGGCCCCCATTCTTGGAGGTCTCCCATCCCCATTCCCATTCTTCCTGGATTTAATTATGGATAAATCCCTTTTCTTGTGAAAAGAGATATTAGAAAGGGTATTCTTTATCTAGGCCAACTACTTCTTTGGCCAGCTAATCAGCTGCCTCATTTCCCAGATCGCCGCAATGTCTTGATACCTATTGGAGGCGGAGTAAGATTCCCCGCACTTTTAACTCCCAAGCCAATTACTGGACAGCTTAGATAATCCTCTAGCCTAACTTTCTCCCTATATTAGAGATAGCCTATAATACTGACATGCTATCACTGAAAATAGTTAGTTCCTATTAGCTTGCTATAGTATCCTAGTTTTCTAACACAATCTTGAGGACAAAGCTAATAGCATAATATATTACTATAAGCTCAGCTGCATATACTAACTGTTGGTTTAACTACGGTCCGTATCACGAAGCATAGACGGTAGTAAGGCTGGTCCAACAAGCCTACGAATTGAGCCTGCTTATAAGCATAAAATATTCAAATATAAACGACTAATCCCCAAAACCGTAGGGGCTCGGGGATGGATGGATGGATGGATATTTTATTACGCCCGGAGGTGCTAACCTAAAGGGCACTAGTGTGCTAATTACATAATCATTTCCCACAAATCTGGCATGAACTCGCGATAACCCATAATTTTGCTTCAACATGTGTGTGCTTGGTGTTTGGCTTCTTTGGTTGGTTTGTTAAGAGGTCCCTTGTTAGGGTTTTGGCCGGTAGATGATCTTAAAGGTTAATTTCTCCAAGTGTGCAGTGTCCTATCTTCGGCGGCTGCAGCGAGATCTACCTTGGAAGGGAGGGTTGGGGAGGGTTGGGGAGGGTTGGGGAGGGAATATCTTCACTTTTTACTGCGATGATTGAGATTCTGATTCAAGTCCTTGTTCCAATCTTCCTGTAGCGATTGCGAACTTGATTGCTGCGTGGACAGCTTTCATATCTGGTTGCCATCGCTCGGGGTCTGAACGTGATTTACCGCCCAGGAAGAAGGATAGATTTCCTCGTCTTGATTCTGTGCATTGATTCATGTCTTCTCGCATCGCTGTCCATTGCGTGCAGCGGAATAAGAAGTGTTCTATTGTCTCACTTGCTTGGCCACAGGCACAGCGACTTGAATCTACTGCACCTATCCGATACAGATAGCTGTTGAGCCTCGTCATTCCTGTCCGAAGTTGAGCTAGGATCTTTGCCTCTTTCCGATTCAGCCTATTATATAGGTTTCTTGTATGTTTCCCTGGGAGGGCTATATCAACCGTTCTGGAGTATCTTCCGACGTGTTCTGGGAGAGTCCATTCCTGTTGCCTTTCCGCAAGAGCAAGCCTAATAGCTGTGGATTTAGCTTGGTGTGGCGGTTTTTCTGGTGGTGATTCAACTCTTGTTGCTTTCCGTGCCTCTGCTTTTGCTTGCTGTTTCACAGCCATGTCTGAATGTGTTGGAATCCACATTGTGACCACTGCATTTCCTTGTTGTTGTAAGTATTGAACCCGTTTATATATCCGCTGGATTGATTCTTGGCCTGATTGTTGACGGGGTTGGCTGATAGCAGACAGTGCTGATCGATTGCTACTGAGGATGAATATGCATCTCTGATATGTCTGCCATGGGATGCGTTCTAGGGAGGTTGCTATTGCTTCCAGTTCTGCCGTGTACGGATTGTGTTCTGTTCTTTTGCCCAAGAGGGTCGAGTAACTAGATATATCGTTCCCACTTGCTCGGGTGTCTCTCGTGCAGCCTCCTATGCCCACCTTATCTGATTTAATGGATGTGCTTGTAGCAATTAGAATACCTACTGCTTTGTTGGCATTGCTAATGGCTTTATCTTCGTCTGTTTCACAGATTGATGGTATCCGGTTGGTCCACGGTGACACTGTGAATGCCTGGATAGTCTCAATCCTTTCCTCTGTCATTGCCTCGAGTGGATGAATGACCCTCTGTAGCGGAGATCGGAACCTCTGGGTAGCGACGGTTCTCAATCTGGCCAGTGGATTTGACTTAGGGAGAGTCTGGATATCAACCCATAGTTTTGTGACTTTCTCCGCGTGTCGAATATAAAATGGTTGAATATCTGCTTCTGCCTCAGCCACTGCTGTTGCCACTGTCCGGAAGGAACCCGTAACCGCAATCGCTCCATGTTTCTGCATTCTATTGAGGTACCGTGTCCCTTTTACCCTGCAGGCATGCATCCAGACGTTCGAGGCATAGTCTGCCACCGGTGCCACTGTTGCTTTGAATAGTTGTCTCGCGGTCTGAGGGGTTACCATTTTCAGTCGTCTCAGCGCCATGGCTGCTGCTAATCCTTTTGTAGCGGCATTGGCAATGTGCTTCTCAAAGCGTAGTTGTGAATCCATCACTACTCCTAGGATCTTCGCACTATCTTTCGGCTTGACTGTTTCACCTTTAATGGTGAATGGTATGCTGCTTGAACGACTCGCGGTCCGGGTAAAGTGTACTATGGCTGTTTTATCACCTTCAAATGTGGCTCCGCTGCGCTTTTCCCAATCTAGGGCTCGATTGATCACTGCTTGAATACCATCACGGTTTGCATCTGCTGATGGGCCTGTTACCCAGGCCGTGTAGTCATCCACAAATGCGATTGATCCTCCAGCGGCGCTAATCCTGTGTTGTACTAGATCTGCGTTGAAGAAGAGAAATAGTATTGGGGATAGGGGTGATCCTTGTGGCAAGCCTGCTTGAAAAAGCTCCTTTTGTTCACTAGTTAATCCGTTAACCACAATGGTTGCGGTGCGCCTCGAACAAAAGGCACTGATCCATTGAACTATCTTATCTGGTATTCCTCTTGCCTTCAGTCTCTGCAGCAGTCTTTCTTTAAAGACCCCATTATATGCCCCTTGGACATCAAAACTGACCAAGCTAAGAACCTTTCTATTTCTCCAGGCCTTGTAGATTTCTTCCTGAAGTAGCAACAGTGCTTGCTCTGCCGAGCGCCTTTTCCTTGCTCCGAAGTGGTTTGTAGGCAATAGGCCGAATTCTTCAACAGCGTATGATATCCTTTCTGCGATAACTGCTTCCAGGATCTTGCCTAACGTGGAGAGCAATGATATAGGTCTCCATGCTTTAGCCAGCGAGTAGTTGCCCTTTGCCGGCTTCTTTAGCGGTATAATCTTCGCATTTCTCCATTGGGAAGGGAGTTCGCTATCTTGAAGTGATCTCTGAAAGATACAGAATACTCTTTCTTTAACCACTGGCCAGAGCTGCCTCCACACCATTGCTGGGAGGCCATCCTCTCCTGGTGCTTTCCATGGCTTCGCTTCAAAGATCTTCCGTTCGATCTCCTCCATAGTGAGCTCGGGCATGTGTATCGGCTCTCTTTGTGGCTGGGTTCCCTCATCTTCAATTCTTGCTGGTAACGGTGGAAAGAAAGTCGCAAGCAGCTCTTCCGCCTGTTCTACTTTATCTTTGGTAGTAGATCCGTCCCCCTTTGCCAATGGTGGAATTTTGTCGTTAAATGAGCTACCACTGGGTTTCAGATATTTGCTTGCTTGCCATATATTAGCATCATCAGCAAGGAAATCCTCCCAGTGTGCCTTCTTCTGTTTCCTGATTGCATCATGATATTCTTTTGCCGCTTCCCGTGCCTGTTGTTCGAGCTCGGGGATTGCACGTCCTGCCCTGCGCCGCGCTCTGGCCTGATTTCTCCTGTAGGTATATATACGGCGAAGCTGCGTTAGATCTGTCGTCCACCATCGTTTAGCGTATGGTGAGGGTTTTGCCTTTGGCGTGAGTTTTAAGACTGCTTCCGTGACCGCTGTCATGAGGTGATCCGTCTGCTGCTGGACTGAGCCTTCCATAGAAACCGCCTGTAAGCTGGTGGTAACTCTCGCTCTGATTTCTGCCCAAGGCGCGTTCTTCCAGAGCAGTCTCTCGGTGGTGGGTCGATCTGGAACCGATATGTCAAACTCTGTCTCAATAGCTTGATGGTCTGATCCATGGTTTGTGTAATGTATCCCACATTTAACCACCTCTTCTGCCAGCTCCGTTGATGCTAGGACTAAGTCGATTGTTGTTTCTAAATCCCCTGAGTGCCATGTTTTGGTGCCTCTCGGTAGGAGACTCTGGAGAGAATGCTCAGTCATATAATCAACTAGCACTTCTGCCTCCCCTTGTCTCGCTGAGGATATTTGATCTCCACCCCAGAGTTGATCGTGCCGGTTGAAGTCTCCCACGATTAAAATGTCTGTTCGTATTCCATCTCTGCCGCGGATATCTGCTACTAGGTCATGTAATACCCTAGTTGTAGATATCAATGCTTCCTCATTATTTCCCTCCACATAGGCCGAGACCACTAACACTGCCCGGTCTGGCAGTTGTAGTCTCGCGGCCGTCAGATCTGGAGATGCCACCGGAATCTGTTCCGCCTCAATGTCGCTCCGGATCCATAGCATGCTCCGGATTGGCCATCTTCCTTCATGTCTTTCTGTAGGTATCATCTTTGTCCAGTAGTTGTGTCCCATTGGGCTCGTTATCATCGTGTCCTCAATCATCCGTGCGTATGGCTCGGATATTGCTATTACTCCGTAATCTCTAACTTTGTCGTCGTTCATCAAGCTTTGCTGTATCGTGTCCCTTTTGCCCACATTGAGTTGTAGTGTGCGAAGTGATTTATGCATGAGACTGCGTGAGGCGTACTCGACAGTTTTTGCTAAACGATTCGTGTGGTCCTCCACACGGAACACATTTCGGAATTGCTGCCTGGCAGGTGCTGTGGTGATGTCCCTTATCTGCACATTTAGCGCAGGTCTGTATCTGTTTACAAGCATGGGCCTTATGCCCCATCTCCTGACAGTTGAAGCATTGGATTGGTCCCGTCCGTGGTTCAAAGATTCGAGTGTAGGCGGATTCTCCTGCTATATCGAAGTAGTTGCCATCTATTAAACGTTGAGCGTCAGACCCTTTTGTGATATATGCCACCATCGATCCATATGCTTTGTTAGAGTCCTTCTTGCTAAGCCAGGAGATCTTGGCAATGCTGACATTATTCTCCTTCCCTAAGGCCTCGGCTGCCCCTGGTAAAATCTTCCCCTCCGCATCCAGGATGGCCGTCCGGTTGGCATTGTCGACTTTAACCGGGTACAGCTGGTCTCGTAGGACTCTTATTCCTGGTATATCGATCTTTTGTGCAGCTTCTTTGACCTGCTGGATCTCATCTTCATGCCTGCAAATCACTTTGACTCGGTCTGCATTCTTTGGGTCCTTGATCATTGCTGCGCAACGCCAGTTTCTTGTTTCCTCATTTCCTCGCAGCTCTCTCTCGATCTGTCGTCTAATATTAGCTATCTGGATCTTAGCTTTGTCTTCGTCTCCAACGCGGGACGTGTCGATAGTGCAGAATAACGTATTAGCTGATATAGAAGGCGCTAGGGGGGCTAATGGTGTATCTTGTTGATGTCCAGATTGTCTATTGATTACGGCCGCGTATGTTGCTTCAGCTGGAGTGTTCGTGATAGTGTCTAGCTGCTCCCGGAGTTGCTTGCATTCTTCTATAGACTGGCTTTTGATGGCTTCCACTTGGGTCTGCAGTGCTTGAATTGTACTGCTCTGTGCTCGAATCATTTCAGACTGCTCCTTGATCATTTTTCCTTGTTCAGTAATGATTTCTTTCAATCCTTTGATCTCTTGATAGGTGTTCTCCAAGTATTGGCCTATCTTCTTAAGCATGTCCCTGCTTCCATCTTTGCCGCTCTGTTTCTCCTCAATAAGGCCAGCGGCTTTCTTTACCGCTGTTAATTCCACTTGGGTCAATGATTTCTTGGACGTTCTGACAGTGCTGATATTGTCGCTGCCCGAGGCTTCTCGGACCCTTGTTGAGGGTGTTATTACGCGTCCCGAACGCGTTGTTGTCGGCTCCTCCACCATCGCGTCCGCCATCACCGGCTCGGCTCCTGGAGCTAAATCGAGTGCTGACTATCGCGTATTCTCGGGTCCGGGGATGGCTAGCTCTATACAGATCCGGGGCTCGGGGATGGCTAGGTGGCTATATACGACGACGCGTAGCCGGGGCTAGGGATATAATAATCCCGCTCCGGTGCGCGATACGTTCACTATGCGTATGGCGCTGTAGGCGCCGATACGTAGCGTTGTTAATCCGACACTAAATCACCGAATCGTACTATATTGACTCCTTTCTTGCATCCAGTTGTGCCATATTGATCTTTTCCGTATACGCTCTAGCGCCATTCAGGTCCAATATAATGCTAGGCTACCAGGCAACAGCAGCTACTATGACTATATATAGATGTGCCTGCATACATAGATTCCGTAGAATATCATCATCACTTGTGTCTCAGTTCAGGGTTACAACTGGTTATGAGCCTCTCTTTTTTTTTCCTAATCTAAAAACTGTGAATTGACGCAAGTGCTTAGTGATCAAGACCCCAGACCCTAGACCCCAGACTGCAGACCTCAGGATTCTGCTTTTAAGACTACAGATATGACTGACTCCAAGATGGACGAAGCCAAAGATAACTGCACACTCAAAGGCAAGACCAATTTCATCAGTTGGAAACGCGAGTTCGAGCGAGCGGCCAAAGGCAACGATACGCTTGAATATCTCACCAGTGAGGAGGTCGTCCCTCCCAAGCCGAAGAAAGACTACTTCACTAAACTTGTTGAAGTTGAAGCGCGACGTTCTAGGCGGACCGAGGCTTTGACTCCAAGCACTGATGATAACGACGAAACGGATGATGCCCAGACCATCTTGATGACCACTAATAACAATCTCCGATGGCAGATTGATTATAAGGAGCTCGAGGATGCCAAGGAGAAGATGAAACTCGCAAGCAAGTTGCTTAACACCTGGGTCTCTGATGGTATCAAGATTGAGATAGAAGACTATGCAGACGCGGAGGGGCCTACGATTTCATCAAGAAGCGATATGCAGTCACTCATGAGCGCGGGCGTGGCAGCCTTCTAAATCAGCTTGTAACCTTAAGCTTGAACATTGTTCATCCATGACCGAGTACACCAACAAAGTGCGCCAGATCAAAGCCGATCTCAAGTCCGTAAAGTATGATATGACGGACGACATGCTCGCCCACCGCTCTTCTCCATGGTCTTTCCCCCCAACCATCGTGGCTTCAAAGAGAAATATGACTGGATCCGCTCGACCAAGCCCAATGATCCTCCTGACCTTGATTATCTCTATGAACGTTTACACGTTGAAGAGGACAAACAGCTTCAAATCAACAACGATAGAAAGGCGAAAGAGAAGGCTAAGAAAGAAGCCAGCGATAACAATACCAGTAGCAACACTGGTTACAACGGCAACCAGAAGTCAAAGCGTGAAGACAAAAGTCATTTAAAATGCAGCTATCCCGGCTGCGGCAAGACTGGCCATACCGAAGAAAACTGTTGGGCTAAGAATCCTGACAAAATCCCGCGTTTTCTGAAGGACAAGTTCACCACCAGCAACGTTAACAGCCGATCCACAATAATTTTCGAGATGACTCCCTAGGTATGGCTCCCTCCCCGTCACTACATCCGACCCCAGCTGACACTTCGCACAGAAGCGTAGTGCGGGGTCCTGCAGAGGAGTGAAGGGATCCGGGGGAGCTGGTATTGGGGATTTAGAATCTGGGAAGCTGAGTTTCTCCAAAGAGGTATTGGGAGCCTTCTTTGCAGGGACTTTCTGTACACCAGATACCTGGTTAGCTGATACCGGAGCAAATATGCATATTGTCAATGATATAAAATGGTTCAAGTAGGACACTTTTCGTTCATTCGACGTAAATATTAGTACCGCAGATGGATCTACTACCCTTGACGTCAAAGGCGAAGGTGTTGTTCAACTCATTCTTAAAAGCACTGACGGGTTCCCTGTGACGGTGTCGCTTTCCGAAGTTGCTTATGCGCCTCAGGGAAAATGTAACCTGTTCTCAGGTGGGATGTTTGCTCAGAAGGCAAAGGTGACTGGCGTCTATAATGACCGATTCATGACCTGGATTAACGCTGGAGGACACGCAATTGGACAAGCCATCTTTGAAAAAGGTCTATATCACCTCGATGTCACGAAAAGTCTTGGTGCTTTTGAATCGGGAGAGGTGATTGCGGCCACTGTTAATTTTGATGATCCTGTGTGGAGATGGCATCGGAGACTGGGACATCTTGGATTTCAAAACATGTTGAACTTATTGGATTCCTCCACCGGAATGGAAATATTAGCAAAATAGTTTAAGGCCAAGCTCAAGGCTGTGTGCCCGGTATGCGCGGTTACACGAGCCCTAGTTAGAATCCCACGCGATCCTGCTGCACGTCATGCGCAGGAGCCAGGACAAATGGTCCGTGTTGACGTATGGGGGCCATATCCGATTGAAGGCTTTGATGGCACAACGTACTTCTTGTTCATCACAGACGACTGCGCCCGGTACACGTGGAGTGCACGATTTGATAAGAAGTATCAGCTCTTTGAAGTGTTTAAATCGCTGGTAAAACGTATCCAAAAACTCTGCAATATCACTATTCGATGCTGTCGCTTCGACAATGAATTTGACAATGGGCCAGTAGGGAAATGGTGCGATGCTCGTTCCATCGCTCGGGAACCCATCGAACCCTACGCTCACTATCAGAATGGAGTCGCTGAAAGAACCAACCATACGATTGGAGAACGGATTGCGCCGATGGTTCAGGAGACGTCCATCTCTAAACAAGTCTCAAAAATAATTTCCGAGAAAGGCACCGAACTCCTACGCGTCTCAAAAATCCCTGAGAATCTCTGGCCGGAAGCTACCAACATACTGTCTGGCTGAAAAACCGAACCCCAGCACGTGCACTACGCAAGAAAGATGCCTAAAACTCCGTACGAAGCTTTGAGAGGTACCAAACCTACTCTCACAAGAGAACGTACAGTGGGACGAAATAAGTTTCCGCACCCTCCATATCCGAAACTCCCAGATCACCATTCATTCTGCACAGAAATGCGTACACATTGTGTCGCTTACAAATTTATATAAAAGATACAAAGTATTAGGGCTTCCTGGAGATTTCCGTTGGCTAGTTTGTTGATATATTAAGGTCGCAGTGGCCTTTCAGGAAGCTGTCGGATATGGGGGGTGCGGAAATATATTTCGTGGTACTGTATATGGGGCAGCCGGGCATACGTCACGTACCCTCAGGAGTTTCGCACCACTGCGGAGATGACAAAATTACATAGTCCTCGCGGCTGGCTAGGCTATTTTGTTGGATGCGAGAGCGAAGCGATGTATCATTGGGCATGCTAAAATCTTCAGAACCACTCAAGGAGTAGTTACCGTGATTTACAACGAAAGGCGAAACATTTATGACTGGATCCGAGAGCATTGTCGAGATTCTCGCTGGGATTGTGCGATTCGATTGATTGATCACCCCACTAGTGCCCCTCGTCCGTACGATCCACTTCTTTGCGTCTCACCGTATCTTGGTGCCTGGGCACTGGAGCTATTGCCTACACAATCGTGTCCTTTGAAGATCTTGTGGCGAGCTGGAATCTTGCCGATATCCCGATACAGGTAGCGTTATGCAATTGTGCCCAAGGGTTTTGTTATGGTTCCTTGACCATGAAAGCTGAATTTTGAACTACACTAACCGTAAATTGGGCATGATATTAGCCCACGCCAGAGGAATTAGAACCCGAGGGATCACTTTTGTCATGAATCAGTCCTATGCGTGCTGAATTCCAAATAACCATGGCTCAACTTGGGTTGATTGAACAGAATCCACCATAAGCAGCTACAGACCCAAGATGCTCTGATAAGGTTCTGTGGCGCCGGAGGTCCAGGCACAAACCAGGCGAGATGGGAAATGTACAACACAACAGCCGCTCATAATAGAAAGGGCAAAACACCCTAACAGCTCTCACGTGAGAGTCAAGAAAGAAGCACTTATCTGCTTATTATGTCAAGGACAAGTTGTATTTTAGACATGTTCAACAAGGGTATGTGCATTCAGCTGTTTGAAATCACGCATGGCCCGAAGGAGATATCCTTTAATATCTATCACATTTTCTTCAAAGTCAATTAGAGATTGTGACGCGGTGGGACACGACAGGTAGATACTACGTGTAGCCATGACTGTCGAACAAAATAAGACTAAAAATCAACCACTGAAAAGCCCCATAAAGGAGTTCTTTTTTGGTGGCTTGGTTTGTTGATTCTCAGATACGAACCATCCCCACCCATAATGGGTTACGTGGTGGCGGTGAACTTTTCAGCTTTCAATAATCCCCGCATAATAGAGCACAATCATTACCGTGTACTGTATCTGATTGGCATTATCATCAGTGTTACCCCCTGATAGGATTAGTCCACTGTCTGCAGCGTTTAGGCCCACCGTCCGCGCTATCTTGGCGAGATCATGCACACGCTGCAAACCGCATGGGAGCATGATCTCTAAGGAGTATTCCTAGTCATCTTCCGTTACTATAGTACTGTTACAGTGCATATCTGGCTTAATTCCGGTCCACTTAGTTGCAGTATTTTCATGTTGGCCTTATTCCTTCCGTCATTCTCGGCTGGTTAGGTAAGGGGTGTGGGTATGTAAGGAAGCTCCCCGCACTTTTGAGATGTGAAGAAAGATATTTATTTCGAGACTTTTTAGCAGATAGCACTTTCTATATCTCAATCATCTGAATTCCCTGAAGAGCCATTAATCACTACTCTCTCATTACTGTTCCAAGATGTCAGGCAATAACGAAAAAGAAGGAACGGTAGGAGACAAAAAAACTGAACAGAAAACCGAAAACGATGGCAAGCTTCTACTTACCGTCATCAAGTACGACGAGAAAGAAGCGAAACCATTGCCCGGGGGGAAACTGGCACCGACACCCTCGCAGCTGGCAAAATCAGCACTGGGTATTATCAGGGCTCATCTTTTGAAGGAGGGCCACATTGAAAAAGAGGAGTGGGTTTTTCCAATTCAAGATCACCTGATCCAGGAGTCAAGTTCAACCTAACAATGTACCTGTAGTAGCAACAAATATTTCTGCACCAAGGAAGGTGTCGTGGTGACTGATAACATTACTTTTGAACATTATGTAGAGGAGGGTGTTAAGGCCACGCCCAAGCCTGAAGGAGAAAAAGGAAAGCCCGAAGAAGGAAATACTAGTCAAGATAAAAAAGCTCAAGATACACAACCCGTAAGCTGTTTCCTTCCCCCTCCCCTTCTTTTCCCTTCTAGCGAACATATGGGACTAAGAGAATTTGATAATAGGTCAGACGCAACATCTACATCCTAACCAAGACAAGGGGGACTAGGCCTGCACTGAACTCGACAGTAGAGAGCTTTCTCAATAAGGGGGTTGATCTTTCTAATGTAATAAATCCATAATCCTTACCTATGTTAAGTGTATGCTGCTAACACTTCACAGAATGCGAAAATAGGGTTTGCGGCGACCTCGGCCGGACAGCCTCTGAGTTCTAATTTCAGCGCTAGCAGCTGGGCAGCCGAGAGTAACAGTGGGATGGTTGTCCACCCAGCTGATATGACAGAAAAAGAATGGGGCATTGTCATGCGCAACAATAATCTCCTCTCCGGCCAATTCTTGCAACATGGCCCCGTGGAAAAGGTCATCAAGGTCCCTGGCCATCCGGATATTACACGACCAACAAACGGGACTGTCAATGTGGAAAGATCTTATTATGCAGGTATGTCAAGGTGTAGTCGGTCTGTAATTTTTCGACTGCTCACCACGTCCATAGCATTTTCTTTGAAACCGAGAAAGTTGCCGGAATACGACATCAGCTTCAAATTGACAGAAAAAGCAGCTGCAGAGGTTGATAAATTCGATATTCCACACCCAGATGTAAGTTCTTTTTTTAAAAAAACTTTCAATGCTAGCTGATCTGGAAGAAACAAAAAGTATTGATCAAATGCTAATCCATAACCATAGCACTATTTTCGCATCCCGCGGTTCCATATACAGGATGCGTCTCAGGTTCGCGTTTTTGAGACCAAGGGCTCCCTGGAGACAACAATGGCGGAAAGTAGCTTTTCGTCAAAGTCTGTTGACGCAGCTGTGTGAGTAGAGGCAACACCGATTCCAAGGCATTGAGATTGGCATTCTGAAAGATAGACTAATCTCTTGAATAAGCGGGGGATCGGCTTTTGGTATCAGTGCTGCTGTAAAGGGGGGTGCCAGCTGGAGCACAGATGAAAAGAGCGCGAGTAGCAAGTTCAACGACACCAATTACATGCATGTGGTCTATGAGGTAATGAGGTTCTCACAGAAGAGATGAAATGTTCAAGAGCTAATCTACTCGATCAGTTCCCGCGCGTGGAACTAATTTTGAATGAGGAAACTCTTGAATTGAGTGATGAATGTAAAGAAGACATAGAAATCCTGCGGGAAAGACGTACTGTGAGGGAGTTGGATCACTTTGAAAAGAGATACGGTATGACAACTATGTAATTTTTTTTATCACAATAGGGATACAGGGCTTACCGGACGAGGCAGGTACATTCTTCTCGCGCAGTGTTCACCTGGGAGGCCGGTTGATCTCCATCGACGAATCCGATTCTATTGTGGGCTCTACCATCCATGAGAAGACCAAGATGCTCAAGGCAGCGGCCTCTGCTTCGGTATCTGGTTATGGATTTCAGGCAGAAGTCAACTATAGCCAGACAGACAACTCTGGTGACAAATCAACATCAACTGCGAAGAAAATGACCCATTCGATGTCTTGGTCGGCTTCCGGAGGAGACACTACTCTCTGCAACAAGTACGTTGGTCCCGATGGGAAAGCAATCAGGAAAGAAATAAATGTAGACCACTGACAGTTTTGATTTCATAGTCCACCAAAATGGTGTCCCACGGTGACTTCCTTTTATAACTGGAGAGTGATGAAGGTATAGTTTATTTCTGCCCTGCTGACAGCACTGTCTGACCATTATGTTACAGCAAGACGACGTAGTCAATATCTATGAATTGATTGGCAAACTACCAGGCTATGATGACATTCCTAAGCTGGTTTATAATATCATTCACCTCAACCCTGACCCTAAAACTGTTGTTCGTTTTTCCCTTCACCTTGAGGCTAAAAGCCATTATTACGGTGCCGGGGTTCTCACCTTTGGCGAGGAAAGTGGTAAGTCCCGTTCTGAAACCTTATTAATTCAATATCTAATGTGAGGGGGGAAAAGAAAAAGAGATAGCGCTTCTGGACATGAATTCTCTGAGCAGGAATCCTCTGAGCAAGAATTCCCTGAGCACGAATGCTTCAAGAAAGAATCCTCCGGGCAAGGATTCTAAGGGCAAAAATCCTCAGGGCATAACTCTTCCGAATGAGAATCCTTATGTTGTTAGTTCGCCGAACATGGATCTTCTGAACCGATATCATGTGGGTTATGTCCACGAAGAAATGAATTACGAAGAAACGAGTCACAAAGAGATGAATCACGAAGACGCGAATCACGAAAACACTGACCATGAAAACATGGATCCCAAAGACATGGATCTAAACATACAGTACCCGCATTCCCTACGACCGCACCGGAAAGAGCTCATTTCGGATGTAAAGTTCTCGATAAACTCAAGCAGCGAATCTTCCACGGTTTTCGGTATTCCTATCAGCAATGACCAAAAAAATATTTACCTGGAAAAAAAGGAAGGCAAGGAACTTTGGCATCCTCGTGTAAAGCCCCAAAGAATACTCTGGCATGGTAATCAGAATTAACCTCACAACAGTTCAAATACGGCATCAAATATCCCGTACAGTTCCCGGTGAAAGCAAAAGATGGGGAAGGCACCTTATTGCACCATCTTCAGATCGGTGGTGACGAGTCATCCAAACCCTTCCTCTACGGCAAGCATGATCAAGCTTCCAATGTAATGGTTGAATTCCAACCCATTGGAAAGAACAAGAAGGCGACAGTAGGCCAGAATGACAAGGTAATGCTAAGATTTTCATATTTACCGACAGATACTACTGTCCCCCACGTCTCAAATTTCCGAATAAAGGATGTGGATGACATGGCCAAGCCTGAAGTTCCGCAGCGTAACGATCTGCCTCCTGTTGTTGTGCCTGGAAAGCCTGAGCCTCCTGTTAAGCCTGAGCCTCCAGTTATTTCACAGGTGCGGCTTAAAAGTAGGAGAGATCAATGGCAGCGAATGATGCAATCTCCCGGTGCTAATAAACGTCGGGGGGGTTGGGAGCAACTGGAACGCCTTAATAAGGCAGTTAATGAGGCTACAGAAACAGCTGCAGATGCGAAGGCCAAAGAGGAATACGAAGCTGAGAAAGAGTACTATGAAAAAGCCAAATTGGAATATGACGAAAAGAAGAAAGTGTATGACCAGAGGGTGGAGGAGATGATAACGCAGGCCGGTGTGGTGGTTCAGCAAGAGTATGAAACACGCAAGAAAGAATGGGAAGACCACCAGAAGAGGATCAACCAAATTTTGGATTTCAAAGAAATGGTATTCAAGGTGGTCTATCGTGATGCTGAAAACGAAAAGAATCTCAAAGAGCAGATGAAAGCGGCAGAAAAGGCTCTGGAGGCAGAGAAGAAATCGAAAGCTGAAGAAGCAGCAAAGGGGGTTAGCGCAGAGTTGGCGACGAAGAAGAAGGTTGCATTGGAAAAGGCCCATGATGCAGCAGTTGAGGAACGGAAGAAACTCCTTTTCTGTTTTTTTTGGACGGCTGGTTTTAAAGGGTTTGGGACGTATGCCGTCTGGACAGCACAGAAGAGGAAATTCGAACGGGTGGCATGCTCCATGGACGAAGAAAAGGCGAAAAGACTGCGTGGGGATGTAGACAACAAAGAGAAAGCCATGACGCAGTGTGCGGAGTACGACATAGATGAAGACATCTCGACAGCCATGGCTCGATTACCCGTAAATCCTTTCTACGCCTCGGCCGTGGCTGAAGTGAAGATTCCTGAGTAGGTAATCTGCCTGGCTGCAAAGGGTCACCAGCAAGTGAAGAACACTAGGAGTGCCTGCACTCGTTGCATACGTCGCCCGGAGTACACATTGTGACCTGTCTAATCGGCGGCCGAGGAGGACGCGTTAATTGCCATAGAAGTAGTGGACGGTTTGATGGCCGAACTGACGGAGATGAGAAAGAGGAGGGAGGGTGTTGAAATTAGACTTCACGCCTCCACATTAGACCCTCAATTCTGGACCTAGATAGGGAAGTTGAAGTTGTTTATACTCTGAGAAATGGTACATATAAGCTATGTGGGTGGGATTGGCCCGGAAACTTTCTTTAGCATATATGGTCTTCATAAAGCCTTCAAAAACTTCATAATACATAATAATGACCGCAAAGGTTATGAATATACACTGCACTCAATCCCCAGACCCAGTCTTATCTCTTAATTGTGCCAATTCAATATTCATACAACACAGTTAGGTTTCGAAAAATCCTTGACAGAGACTACTCATGTTTAAATTGTGCTGCTTGCGAAATGTTTGGTTTTCCGAGATATAGTAAACCTTCAATGAAGACACATCATTGGCTGTATATTCAGCAGCATGTGGAAGTGTTAGTGCAAGGTGCTGTACTACAGTACATAGTACAGACTCTATATAGCATTCGGAGAACTCACATGCAAGGGGGAATTGATACGGGCACCACCACTTTTACTAACGGCACCACCAAAATTGGCTAAGAAAACAGATGATCCATATACAGAGATCTGTCTCGAAAGCTGTAGGGCTGTTTTAGATATAGAAGTGCTGACCGAAGTCCAATATGGATAGGAAACATTTGACCTATGTGTAGAGATCTCTTACCAAAGACCTAGTTCGCGGGTCTTAGTTATAAGGACACAGGTCAGTATTTTCCTTCGCGAAGCCCTAACCCTAACCCGCACATTTTATTGGAGGATTTTTTCACTCGCACCGAAGAGGCAAAGAGAAGATATAAAGATATAGGGTGGAAATTGCTTGTAATATCTCTGTTCCCCCTGTTATTGCTACCTAAATTTTCTGTCCTTTTTATATATGTGAATCCTATACAAACGACCGACTGCTATTCTTTCAATCTGTGTGTCAATAAATGCCGCAAAATGATGCTTCAAATGGTGTGTCAAATGGTGTTGCAAATGCCTCCAATTTTGTGTCAAATAGATTCACGCGCGATATCCGTTCTCAGCGTAGCGGTAAAATATGGCCAACAGAAACTATTGGAGGATCTTTACCACTAGCACCAAAGGAGAGAAGGAGACAATATGGGCAGGAAAATCGTTGTAATATTCGTCTGTCCGTCTTCATTGCTAAGTGCGATTCCTGTCCTTTTTATATATACAATTCTCATACAAACAACCGACTATAATTCTTTCAATCTGTGTGTCGGATAATAATCAAATTAGGTCTGTATCAAGGCCTCAAATGTGCTTCAAATAACGTATCAATCGTGTGTCAAATAACGTGTCAAATAACGTGTCAAATAACGTGTCAAATATAGCGGATTTGTGTCGAATAGATTCACGCGCCATATCCATTTTCAGCGTAGTGGTAAAATATGGCCAACAGAAACGTAGGGTTAGGGTTAGTCAAGAAATAAATGGCAAAAATAACAATAGCGGGAAGACTCACGGTGACCACACCCAAATACGGCATAATTGACACCTGCGAGGCTATCACCCTTCAGCTCGCTTATCCATTGATAGAAATGAGCCGCGTTGTCGGGAGGTTGGCCCTCATAAGAAGAACTGATGAGAACAACCGGGTCCGCTTTCGGAAAGTTCTGCATTGCGGAGTCCAGGCAGTCAGTCTTCGCGGCAAAACCATATGCCGCGGCATCGTCCGCTAGTCTGCGAGCAAATATCTCACAAGTACCAGTATTACTTCCATAGAAGATATACATAGGTCGTATTGTGTTTTGTGCAGGCGCAACCTTAGCCTTTCGCTCACGGTCCGCAACAATGGCATCCTTGTGTCCACTGGAGATGTCGCCCTGGGCTAAACCCAACTGTGTCGGTTCAAGGCCTTCACGGAGTGAGCCTCTCATTTTAAAGTCCTTCGGCTTGATCGTAAGCGCTTGCTCGATGCGAAGATCATAGTTCGGCTTATCCATCCGGAAATTGAAGTTTTGAAGAAGAATTGTGACAACAAGCAGTACTTCCTGCCAAGCGAATGGACGACCAATGCATCCACGCATGCCGTTTCCGAACGGCTTCCATGCGTTTTTTGGGAGCTTCTTAAAGTGCTCGTCGAGCATCCTTTCTGGGCAGAACTCATCTGCGTCGGGGCCGTAACATTTCGGATCACGATGCATTTTAGCTAGCAAAAGAACGATAGTCTCATCTTTTTGCAAAACATACTTGCCACCGCCAAGGGTCACGTGGTCTTCCTTGTTCTTCCCAGGGTGGGCATGTACGCTGATAATAGGAGTTGTTGGCTTTAGGCGTAGTGTCTCGCGCATCACGGCTGTGATATACGGCAATTTTGACATGTCTTCTACTGTGATCTTGCGCCTACCGATAACACGGTCGACCTCTTCTTGAGCCTTCTTATATGCATAAAGGGTCCTGAGCAGGTAGTAAAAGAGGAAAGAAAGCATGCCGGAGGTCGTTTCGCGGCCTAATCTATTATCAATATCAATTCACATCAAGTAAAGGATTCGAGATAAACATACCAGCAATCAAGAATGTTATCATGTTGTCTACTATTGAG
Organism: Talaromyces verruculosus; assembly: GCA_038993655.1. Classification (NCBI taxonomy): domain Eukaryota; kingdom Fungi; phylum Ascomycota; class Eurotiomycetes; order Eurotiales; family Trichocomaceae; genus Talaromyces; species Talaromyces verruculosus. Next base: position 19,248 of record JBBVQN010000087.1, on the reverse strand, counting down.
TCACCCGTCATGCCCTTGCCGGTCTGGGGGTCACGGCCTAATATGAATGTATTAAGAAGATCCTTCTTGTCTTGAGGGTGGTTTTCCCGTGCGTCTTCTAGCTCATTAGCCAAATTCCGAAGATACGTGATATCATTTTCCAGTACGTGCTGTTTTCGCTCGTGGGCAAGTTGTTCGAAAGAGCAGGTCGACGAGTGCGGTTGGCGGAGCCTCTAAGTAGGCCCAGCATCGCCTGGACAAAAGGGTGCATATCGTCATGATAGAACGAATTAAAGCGGGCACCCATTGCGCACAGGGCAATAGTGTCAAGAGTTAGGCGTGTAAAGTCATCAGTCACGGCGATAGGTGTCGACGAACCTTGTCGCGCCCATTTCATGACTAATTGAGACGCAATGTCGTACATATCTGACATAGGTTAGTTGGGAGTCAACTCTGTAACTAAGTAGTCGCACTCATTCTCACCGTCGAACATGCCACGGATCATCAATGGTCCAAATGCTGGCACAAGAATACGATGTGCGATCGCCCAATTCTCCTCGCCCGGGTAGTTAGCGGTGAAAAGCCCATCGTGTACACCATTTCGAATCTCCTTTAACCCTTGGCTGACAACTTTAGTGAATCGCTCTTCATTGCAAACTTCATCAACCAGCGCATGAGAGCTGATGACGGCACGTGGCGAACCAAGTGTGGTGAGATGGTAGATCTCTCCTGGGCAATTATTAGCAGGTGCGAGGGTTTGATGTTCGCTAGGGCATCCCATGACTTACCATAATGATCAGCCAGTGACATAAAGCTGTTGAGGGGGACTTCTGGTTCGATGTCGTGAATGTTTCCCAAGATGGGAACACCCCTGGGACCCGGAATAGGAATTTCCTTGGATTGATTCATCGCAGGATCTTTAGAATAACAGATATCAAAGAGAAGTACTTCGTAAGTGAGTGGGAGGAAGCAGAAAGAAAACTGATGCGACGGTCCAGTTGCTATGTACTTCGGTGCCACAGCCTAAATAGCTGTCTGAACACCTCCCCAAAACGCTTAATCGACAACCATTTGCCAGCAAGTGGTCGGCAAAGTTCATTTTTATTGCCATATGAGCTTATGACCCTGGTTAATTGTTGTCGTATCCGTGGTAGGGGACTATTTGCATTATCGAACCAGTTGATGTAGTCGACATAACCTGGCGTTGGCTCGCGGGGTACTATGAGGCCCAAAATTCTGACACCTGGTCAACGCGGCCCCCCCATCAGCACCCAGGTTAATGCCTTGGACCAACGTAACCTCGTAGCCTATCCCCCAGCCATTTCTCTGGCTAAATTCCTGCTAATCTCACTCGTCATACTCGTGGCCAATGTTCTGTACATCAAACTCCTGGTCAGTTGCCCCCTATTCCAGGAAGGGCTAGCAGGGTGGGGTCCGTACAATCTTATCAATGCCCCTTCCGCGACCCCCACGCTAGTGGGTGCGTTCTGCATCAGAACCACAAAACGTCATCTACTCGCGTCTTTTGAAGCTCTTCGGTGGCAGACCTTGGCCAGCCTTTTCCAAAACACGGAAACACAGCTGGCTACAATCCCCGCCGTCATATGTCTCCACCAGCTCCCAGAGGGTTCGGGGAGCTATATAATCCTCCGCGGCAACACTCCTTGGAGCTTCTCATGCGACTTTTTAGCCGGTCCATGAAGATGGGCATTGGGGGAATAATGACTGCCGTGACCGTTTCCTCCCACCCTGCATTGGTACGGTTAGATGTATGAGGGACTGTAATGGCGGTCGTTCCGGCGTCCGTTCGGCGTCCGTATCGCGCGATTGATCACTTTCAAGGGCCATGAGAATGCGAGGGCGTCGGCTGGAGCGGATTCACTGTGACCAGGAATCACGCCAGATGAATGATTCTGCCTTTAGAGGCAGTGATTCGGGCGGGCAGCTGCGGTTGATCATCGGGCGTAGTCCTGGAAATACCAGAGCCATGGGCCACACATAAAGTGAGGTATAGCACTGGCAAGTACACATCATGAAAACCGGTTTTTGTGCCGCCTGCCTAGAACTGGGGTGCAATACAGCCGGCGTGTTCAAGGAGTCACGGTCTCGTCTGAGGATCCCCAGACCTATAAGAGCACTGCGCACACCATTCATGATCTTTTAGTCGGTAACTCCCACGCAGTCCCCATGACCATTCGTTACAATGGCTGTACGGCCAGCGGGCAGGTTCGTAAATGCATGCATTGTGGTGTGGGCATTCCAGGCGACTACCATAACTGGGTGGGTGGGGGTGATCTTCTACGTCCACGAGGCCTGTAAACCATTAACATGTTGCTAGGTGCGTCATCCCAGAGCCTCTCTCCTCTGCCTGGTCCTCGACCCCGGCGTCTCCGACTGAAGCGGCGGTCAGTGCCACTTGGGCCCCGGACGTCCCTCCAGCGACGACAGGCTCCATATCGCCAGTGGATCTGGTCACCATTCCCGCCTCCTCCACTGCAACGCCCAGTGGGCTCGGGGAGACGACTGGTTCCATATCGAGTGCGGATCCGACCATCAGTCCCGCCCCCTCCACCGTAGCGCCTAGTGGGTTCTGGGAGACGACGTGGTCGCAAAGTTCTCTCGCGACGTCGCTGTCCCCGGCGTTGGTAACACCGATGGCATCGACTCCTGTGGTCCTAGGCACGACGAGCTTCCGTTCGTCGACCGTATCCCCTACCGCTACACTGTCTCCGGTGGGACACTTTGTTGAGGTGGGCGGGAATCATCAGCAGAGGCCGGGAGAAGGCCTCTTCTTTCCCGACCAAATTGACGCCGAGCGAGGAGATCTGATCGAGTTCCGCATTCACGGACCGTACGAACTGTACTTATCAAGCCTGCGCTGGCCCTGTCAGGGTACCTTACCCTTTTTGAACGACCGCGCTGCGGAAAACGCGTCATCAGTCTCCAATTTTGTGGTTCTAGATACCGATCCGATCTGATTTTATACGCGTCGGGCCGGAGGGACCGAGTCCTGCAGCGGTCAATCTGTCTTTGCAGTGAACCCGGTTGAGAACGGAAGCACCTTTTTCACGAACGCAAATCTTGGTCCCGGCCTGCCCCAAACGGGTAGGTAAGGGCTCGATCAGAGCGGGTCGTATCTTTAGATTCCACAATCACCACAGGCTCTTCGTAGATTCGATAGGTCAAATTAGATAGCAGAATCTCGCTGTTTCATTGGTGCTGTGTGAACGTGCTGTTTCCAGATAAGATGCTCTTAGACTGTACCTCTGACGCAACTCGTGTTTTGCTAGTGGTCGAGTGACTCGAGTCACGCTCTCCATGTAACTTCGCTCACCACAAGTTAAGATCACATCCCACGATAGTATTACAGTATATAGGTTCCAAATGAGGACACTGTTTACCAACCAACTCCTCTACGAATCAGGTGACATCAGATCTAGCGTTTGATTTTCTACGATAATTAACAACGGGACCGTGACGCAAGAATCGCGTGACAATATCGAGTAGAGTGTGGAAAGACAAAGGAGTGGAATTTGCACATAAGCACCTATTTAAAACGACTCGAGACAGTTCCCTAAAGGAGACCCTAGAATTCGAACGGCATAAAACATCCGCGATATGGTCAAGGTCACTGCACTCATCTAGAACATGTGCTATCTGCTCTGCTAACCGTACAGTACAGAGTTGTGATAAAGGTGGCTTTGCTACCGACCAATCATCTTTCCGCCGTTCAACCGTCCTGACCGCCGGGGTCGTAGTCGACGGAGAATGCTTGTACGGGCGGTTTGCGCGACTTCGTATTCCGCGCGATATCCCGAATAAGAGGACCAGGGATGCTCTCTAAGGGCAACCATCCCGCAATTTTATACTGTGGAGTCCCCCGGAATACCCGCTTTCTAGAAATCTTCAGGTGGCGGCACAAATCACCGAAACTTGGCTGAACTCTAGAAACTCCAGTTTGCACATGAGAAGCAGGATCGAGCTTTGAAGACGGTAGGAGCAGGACCTCAGGTTTTAACTCTGCGGGGCTGGTGGAAGAAGCGCTCGGGTCAGGTTGACTGACACGGAGATGCAACCGGGTAGCGGGTCTACCATCGCCGCCATGATTGTCGTGAGCGCAGCTTGCCGCGGTGGTGGTTGTGGGGATGGGCCCAGCAGCAGAAGCATGGATCGTCTGCAGCTGGTTAATAGAACGACGACCCATCGCCATTATACGAGTCTGAGAAGGAAGCAAGGATGGAAGATGTGCTAGCGAACGAGGGCTGTTTGGCGAAATATATTTAAAATAGCCGATTCATATACCGTCATTCACCGCCTGATACACACCTAGCTGCTACACGATTTTGACGGCTACCATATAAGAGCTTTTGAAGCTTTACAACACCACATAATTATAGAATATAATAAATTCTTGGTGTAGCACTAAATAAGCTATAAGGAATCAAATAAGAGTAAAAATTAATCGCGAAAACGCGCAGGGGGCCGTATCGCGCGGCCCCTACGGTTTGTAGTAATAGCCTCTTCATGAGCCTCCGAATCCGCCTCAGGCTGCGCTTTTGGCTTTACTTGTGTAGAAATTTGCTTTTTTGGCCTTTTTGAAGCCTTTGGAGTTGATATAACGTCATTTTGAAGCTGTAAATCAGCTAGCTTAGCTAGCTCTTGCTCGTCCTTGAGGCGTTGCTTCTCCGTAGCCTCTTCCTCGCGCTGTATACGCCTTTCTTCACGGATTCGAGCATTTTCAATCTTTTTAGCCTCTTTAGCTTCCTTCGCACGTCGTTGTTGAAGCTTTTTATCATCTTTACGAGCCTGCTCCTGCGTAGCTTCCTTATTTTTTTGAGAAATAATATCTCGCGCTTGTTGAACCTTTGATGGGCTCATAAAAAGCGCTCCACCATCGTTTTCCGAAGGTAAACCTAGTAATAAAGGTTTTTTCTTCTTTGGGCGCCTTCTTACATTAGTAAGAGCTCTTTCAAGGTTATTAACCTTATCCTGTAATAGAATATTCTCGGTATAAAGATGAGATACTGATTTCTTAAGCTGTTTAGCTTCTTCACAGAAAATATCAGCAACAGCAGTTCTCACTAGCTTGTCAAGCCGTTTCCAATCCTCAGCTGGGATAATTGAAGCCCCAGAGTCACTTGAGGATGGCCGGCTGTCAGTTTTCTTCGTAAATTTTTGTATAACAAGCTCTGGATTGAAAGGATATAGACCAGTGGTTCGGAACGCTGAGTTGATATTTTTGGTTGTAAAAGTTAAGTCCCAAGCAGCCCAAAAGAGCCGAAAAAAGTCACGTTTAGTAAGCCGGGTGAAGCCGTAAGAATCCTTCATAAAATCATCCAATTGCTTTGTATAATGCGTAGAAAGAGGCGAGAAAATAGCGACATCTAGAGGCTGCAAAGTATGCGTCGAATGAGCTGGAAAGATTGCGAGTAGGATTCGATTTGAATCACAGTATTCAATAAACTTCATTGTAACGTGGGATCCATGCCCATCGAGGATAAGAAGGCGCCATCCCCGGCTTGCTTGAGATTTTGTTTCTTTATCAAAAACATCCACCAGCCAACGGTATCCGAGCTCATTATTGGTCCATCCTGAATCTGAAGCTGCAAAAAAGCATCTCTGAGTTCTCGGATCAAAATCTTGAAGCCAAGAATCTTGTAAATGGCCTGATTTTGCCATATAGATTAAAGCAGGTGATATGGCCGTTCCATTCGCACAAATACAGCCAATTGTAGTAATCCATTCACGATTCCCATCCTGAACGTGCTGCTTATAGCCTCCTCGCTCATATTTGCGCCGAGTAAAGATTCTCTTCCTTTTTGTAGTCACTCCGAGCATAAAGCCTTTCTCATCCATATTATAGATTTGCTCCGGGGCAAGGTTATATTGCTCGATTTTTTGGCCAATAAGTGCGAAATATAAAGCGTATTTGTATGCCGAATCTGCCCTTTTTCTCTCCAAATCGAGGCCTTTAGAATAAACAGAAATGACCTTATCCGAATGAGCCTTCTTCCACCGTATTACCCAGTTTTTACCGGGCTCTTTACCAGATATCTCCCTAGCAAAATTCTCGAGCATGGCATTCGTAGGTGGCAGGCCGCGCTCAGTGAGTTGATTGATCCATTTTATAAGGACTCTCGATTGCTCCTCGTTCAGTAATCGTTGATTGTCGTATTGTGCTTCTTTCGAGCCCGAAACCCCGCGAAAACGTCTTGACAGCTGTGAACGGTCAACACCATATGTTCTTGCTACTAAAGCAATATTGGGCGTTTCTCCTGGCTTCAAGGAGCGTAACGCTCTAAGTGCGAGCTCATATTGGTCCATATTGACTGATTTGACGCGTTGTAAAATCTTCGCGATTTTTCGTGAATTGGGGTAAATTCGTGTATGGGGTGGGTCCGTGTATCAGGCGGTGAAAGACGGTATACATGCTTCGCTTTTTATGTTGATCTGCGCCTGCTGGGCAATTAGCGATACACACTACTTCAACAGATATTTGTAGGCCATATCCACCTGAAATGGTTCTCACCGACGCCCGGAAAACTCAAGTCGTCGGCCCTAGATTATGGAGCTCTTCGACTTCGGCGTGACGGATCGAGGTACCACTATCTATTCCAGGGCAGGGACGTGATGGATCGCGCGGTTCCCATTGAGCCGAGAGTGAGGATCTCAATGTTTCAGATGTCGTTGAGAGGGTGGCAAGGGAATAGATGAGGTCTGTTTTCAGTCAAACCGGTTCCGAAACCACTTTATCAAGGCCGAAGCGAACTACATCTCACTCAGGTATTGGTGGTAGCTTGGGCAGACGTGATGGCTGGTGTTTCCAGATTATCATTTGTGACGTCGATCTAGCCCTGTGCTTCCGCATTCGAGAAGTGAAACCGATACAAACCGAAGACGACCAGAGTTATGCCGCAATGGATAGAAAAGCTGAAGAGACTGCAGCTGATACGCCACGCCCAACCAGGAGAACGAGCCGGTTTCGGTCCCCCCACCAACAAGATATTTCTCCCAAATATCTCTGCCCTGCAACACCAGCTGCTCCCAGGTACATCAAGCCTCCGGATCGGCCGTCCAAGATGCCTTTTCAGGGGAAGGATGAGCTGCTCCGACTCACGTATGACTTATCACGGGCTCGAGCCAATCTGGCTCATTATCGGAGGAAACCTACGGTGGTCACGAAGTTCTTGGAGGGGATCCAATCCGTGAGCGCGGCTTGCACAGGTTTGATTGACACCGCTCAGAAAATAAATCGTCACTTGGACTGGTCCAAACGGGAATGGGACAAAGCTGAATCCAATCCGAATGGGGTTGCTCCGAAGAAGATCTGAAGTGCCTCTACAACTGTTCGCGGCAAGCTCGGCAGCTGAGCGAAGACAGTCTGACTCTGTGCCGCAAACGCTGCGAACGACTGGAGGAAGCCTGGAAAAATTTTATCAAGAACCGAGACGCCATCGAGCAGGAGCACTGCCGGTTCATCGATTTCCGCTCCTGCCCAACTCCTGAAGGATAGTTGTGGAATGCGAAGATAATATTGTATCTCACGATACAGATCTTGATTTACAATACAAGCATGGTGATAAAAGTCAATTCTAGAATATCCGACTAAGATTTCCCAACAAGCGGTCCCGATATCAATGTTTCGCAAATGATCAAGAATTTCACGTATTATGTTCTTGGTTGCTCCTGCTCCGGCGTCAGCAGTCTTCAGGAGAGCGGTATTAACCAAGTAATTGACGCCATAAGCATCCCACTCGGCACGTAGCTTTTGATTTTCTGGAGGATCATTTTCACTGAATTGAGATGCCCATTCTCGCTTCTCTTTAGAAAGAGCTTTCCCGGATACGCGGATATGAAGATCGATATCGCTGGATTTAAAACTGCGCATTGCACTTTCCGCAGCTCGATCTTCCCCAGCAGCAGTTCTGATTTTGATCCGTAACGGCGTTGCATGCTTAACCTTCGCTGTGAAATGCACTAATATCCAGAAATGAGATACAGCCGCGTTTCGCTGATTTCACGATCAACAAGAAAGTGCCTCGAAGCACTGAAACTATAGTTTCTGTTCACCTAGGTCTTGTGAAATGGAACGCTTGGGTCATGCGCTAGCATCGAGGGGTATGTAGGTGGCCAAACCTTGAGAATAAATCCCGAACGGGCTACTGCCTATTATTCGCTCGTCCATCGACCGGGAGGGTGCGCTCGGCCGGACGCAGCACCACGGACTACGGACAGAAGTATGTTGCCAGAAACAAATGCAAACAGTTACACCAAAGAAGCGAGCCCGTTGCCGCTCATAGATCCTATAGATCCTAACGATCCTTTCTGGCAAGTATTCATACAGCGTCGTACGACGCAGGGGGACGCATCGCTTTTTGCAGGTTTTCGGAGTCCAAAGACTCCCCCAGTATGCGAACCGGATCCCATGACTCCAATTCATAGTGGCATGGATGAGTAGAGAAATAGATCGACGAGGCCGGGATCGATATTGGCCAGGAGATGCGGTCGGAATCTTTTCAATACCTTCTCCAGTTCGACCATCTGGTATTTCTTCAGCTTTCGATACGTGGTGGGGAAGATCTTGTCAAGCCGGGGATGTGGTTCACACCACAGGGTAGGAGGCACAACAGGAGCGGGCCACCGCCCGCATTGGCGAGACACATCCATGGCCAAGAGGATCGATACCACGATTGGATGTGTGCGGTCAGATCATCGCTGTCTTGCGTGGGCTGCAGCTCCTTGCGGAATTCCTCCACCAGCGCCTGCAGTGGGTTCGGATGCTCCGCTTCCTTTTTCCGTTGGAAGAGCTGACCGATCTGCCAGTAACCCAGTCGAAGTCTGGTTTGGGTGAATTGGTCATGGGTCTCGAGTTGGTTCAGGACTTGATAGAGGCGGACCTTGGAAGCTCCCTCCCGCTGGTAGTCGTCTCGCTGTCGGCCGCGGCACCGAGGCAACTGCTTCTGCACGTCCAATAACACGAGGGGAGATGCAATATTGAATGCTAACTGGTAGAGCCGATCCGCCTCGGCGAAACCCCATCGTTGGATCAACGATAGCCGCTCCTCGTTCAAGCCTGGATACCCGCGCTGTTCCAACTCCACCCAGTAGTGATGATGAACATTGGGTGGGTGGCGGAGCGGGGGACTAATCTCGTCTTGAATACATGCGGAGCGGCTCATTTCCTCCATCAGTTCCTGTGCCAGGAGAAACCGCATCTCGACCGGTGGGGAGCCATCCACGGGTCCGTAGTATTCGCGGACATGCAGCATCCAGATGACCAAAAATCCAGGATCGTCCATTGCGGCAACAGAGACGGAACGGTGTTGCCACGGCACTCTGTCCGGTCTCGAACGATTTTTGCCCACCAAAGATGGGCGATCCAGGACTTATTGGATATTTTGGCACGTCGGACATCCGGCCGGTGGCACATCCCCGACGACATAATGGCAGATCTGCCTAGACTTCCGCATAACCCAACTTGGGTCGAAGGTGTCGACCCAAAACCCAACCCAGACCCAATACTGGGGCCCCAACGAAACCCATTAAGACCCAATATGACCCAACTTTTGCATAACTTTGATCATAAAACTGCGTAGTCATCAAAATAATATACTGTATTTTACACTGGTTCTAGGTGATACCAACTGTCAGTACACATTTACAGCGTAAATCATCTTAAAATATATAATATAACTTGAGATTCTTTTCGTCCGGACTTAGTTTACAATCAATTACTTATAAAAATGTCAAGAGAAAGCAGGCAGGGGGAGCTGGAGTTCGAAGCTTGGTATCCTGGCTAGCCAACGTAGAAATATATATATATCTATAGTCTTTGTAGAGATGCAATGATGGCAATACTTAGTGAATCTTTCTAGGTTGAAGGTATTGTTCTAAAGGTGTCGGTCTATCCTGGTCCTGGATCGGCTTAAAGAATTAGGGAGAAGTGTTATGAGCTGACCTCATGAAGGGTATTCAGACGAAGCCCTCACGAATCCACGATTGCCTCATTGATCGCTTCATTTCTTACCGCCCGGCAGTATAAGTGATTGCTTCAATGATTGCCTCATTAAAGGTTACCCCTGTGAGCTCTTTCCTGCAACATATGTTGAAATTTTTAAGGATCCAAAAGTGATGTTGGGTTGGGAATTGGGGGTTTTCTGGGTTCTTTGGGTTCGGACCGGGTTATTGCTGGGTTCTTTGGGTTTTAACTGGGTTCTTATTGGGTTCTTTGGGTTATTGCTGGGTTTTCTGGGTTAGACCTAGAGATAGGCGGGTCTTATAATTGAATCAAACCCAATCAGATCTATACAATGTCTTCTTATATTATATTTGCTTTTCTTACTCTCAACTTTGATAGTTAAACTGTCGATTGACTCTCTGAGATTCCTAATATTATTACTTTACAGGTAGTTATCTTCGTACCTTCTTTCTGATCTACTAGGTTGATTAATCATGTCACAAAGTCAGTACTCTGACTTCACATCCTCCTTTTATGATGGTGAGATAGATAATTTTAGCTCTCTAACATCATCAAACTATCTTGCTACTCCATCTACTAGTTAATATGCACTTAATATCTCAGACTAAGACTTTTTATAACCAAATACTCCTCAAGCAATCCCCTCTTACTTTATACGCGTTAGACCTGACCAAAGGAAGGCCTTTCTTCTTTATAATAGAATAGCGTATAACAACTAGGTGGACTGGTGGCTTCGGACTAATTTTGGGAGAAAGAGCAAAATTAACTAGGATTCAACATAACATGCAGAGATTTGGGGCCACTATCACCAGGTTGCTCATAGTATAGATGGTGCGCCAAAGGTTATATATCAACACTGTAGAGCTATTCTTGAGCACCCCCATATAATTAACTCAAAGACAAAGGGCAAGACACAATATCATGGCACATCAACAATGCAGAAGCACCTAAAAACAGCTGGGTATCTAAAGAGTGAGCGAGGGAAGAGAGCAGAGATAACTGAGTTTCTCAAGAATAGTGTATATCTTTATATCTTTACAGTCTTTCTACTAAAGCTTAGTTCTAGCTAGATCTATTTTACTAATTTAATTTATCTTAGGGAGAATCTTCTACTACTATATCTTTCTCACAAAAAGCTTGGGAAGAAGATATCTTACAGTTTCTTACACTTAACCAACTCTCATTTCATCTCATTGAGCATTCAACATTTCAACAACTTATTTCTCAGGCTCGCTCTGCTCTATCACTGCCAACAATTCCCTCTACTAATACAATACACCACTGACTAAAGAGTCTTGTTCAAGACCAGCAAGAGTACATTCTTCAAATACTACCTGCTGGCTCAAAGATCTCAATTGCATTAGATTGCTGGACGTCTCCATTCTCACAGGCATTTATAGCAATCACCAGCTACTTTATTAACACTAATTAGGTCTATCGCGAGGTGCTACTTGGGTTTAAGCCTCTTCATGGGCCACATACCAGTGTGAGTCTAAGTAGCGTCGTTCTTCAAACTCTTATAGAGCATAATCTTGAATCTCGAGTCTTTGGATTAACAACAGATAATGCGTCTAATAATAAGACCATATTAGATTCTCTCCAACAAGCTCTACCAGATGGTGTTATTATTACCCAGATTCCATGCCTTGCTCATGTTATTCAGCTAAGTCTCAACCAGCTGCTTGATCGCATTAAAGCTGTTCCATTAAATGACTCTGTAATAATAAAATAGACAGAAAAGCAGTCAGGATTAGCCCAAGCAGACGCGCAGCATCAAGAATGAGAGATATCTTATACTTTAAATAAGGTCTGGTATCTTGCAATCTATGTAAACGCCAGTCCTCAGCGCTGGGAGACATTCTATAATCTCTAGACATCAAGCGTGAAACTAGTGCCTATCTAAGATGTGAGAACTCAATGGAATTCAACTTTTCTAATGCTTCGTCGAGCAAAGTGTCTACACAGTATCTTTGCACCATTTTATACAGAGTATGACTGCAAAGAGATGTTACTTTAAGATAAGGAGTGGTGTCAAGTTGACTATCTTCTTTGTATCACTGAGCTATTCTTTAACTATATAACTCAGCTATCAAAGACCCGAGACGTCACAGCCCATTATGTGTTTAAGATTTATAATAAACTCTTTAAGCATCTTGAGCAGTTAATGAAGCAGTTACAATAAAAGTATGCTCTATGGAAGCAATAAATGCTTTATGCACTAGAGGCTGGTCAGACAAAGCTTAATAAATACTACTCTCAAACTAATTATATTCTAGGGCATATCTATGCAGTCAGTACGATGCTAGCATTGGTAAATAAATTCAAATTCTTCCTTACAAAGGATTGGGATCAGAAATAGCGGGATATCTATCGCAAGTCCTTCCAACAGGCTCTTGTTCCATATTAAGAGCAGCTTTCAACAATCTACCAGTCTTCGGATGGGTCTCGCTCAGTCGCTCGGCTAAGCTTAAAGCTTGATGAGATGTTAGATAAGAGTCAGACACAGCTAAATATAACAACTGATGAAATGACCCAATACCTTGATAGTGGTTAATTTATACAAAGCTTTTATAGAAATATACTAATTAGTTGTTGATAGATACTATTCATATTGCACCTCATGCATTCTGGAAAGAGTATCAAACTCACTTTCCAGCAATTGCGGCCCTTGCGCGAGATATACTCTCTTTCCCTACAACAGGCGCAGGAGTGGAACGGCTCTTTAATACTGCACGGGATATCTGTCATTATCATCAAGGAAGGATGAAGTCACAGACAATTAAAGAACTAATGATGTTTCTTTGCATCTCAAGGTTTGATATAGAAGAGCGGGAGACAAAGCTTCTAAAGAAATTCTTCTTCTATAAGGAAATAGAATCTGCAAAGGAGGAGAAGGATGAAAAGCTGGATAAGATTAAGATAGATCTAATTAATGATACTGAGGAGCAAGATACTATACTACCAGGCCAGGGTGATAGACCAATAGTTAGATCTCTACTATAGATAGAAATATATTGTTCTTCATCTCCTGACTCTTCCCCGGATTTGGTTGTAAAGAAAATACCGAATATTACAGACAAAATATGCATAATATATAGTCTCGGGGCCTTGGCATATATGTTACGTTTGTAACCCAAGTTGGGGACCCAGACCCAGACTGGGTCACCCAAGCGTAACCCGGACCCAAAGCTGGGTTAGAGTGTTCGACCCAAAACCCAACCCAGGCCGGGTTGGGTCCGGGTTGGGTTCGGGTTATATTGGGTCATGCGGAAGTCTAATAGTATCTGATGCAGCTTGAATCTAAATATGAAGCTGACTGAGTACTATGCAGTTTTTCTCCTTAAACCTCCCCAGACATATTCTGATGAATCTATGTGTAGCTGTTGATATTCCTGGTTGTTTATCTTCTTGAAATCAAAATAGGCCAACTGGTATATTCTCCTGCTATTTTTTATTGTACTAAGTTAGCTATATATATGCTGCTTGCGGTTGAAATGGCACGGGGGTAATTGGTCTAGGTTGAGGTTGTAATCCTTTGATCCCCTTGAGGGCATTATGACTCCTACTATTGATGATGGCTCATTGATGAGAATGTCCTGTTAGTAGATTATTACTTGCAGTGAGGAAAATGTCTTATATAACCAGGGCTTGCTTTATATGAAGATGGTGCTGCTAAGGGTAATTATTTATAGAATATAAGCATGTAGCTACTTGAGACGGTACTTGATAGAGTCTTAAAATTTGTCTTAAACTTAGATCTCTCTTGCATGAAAAAGTGCTCAGTTCTATACTCATGGTCCTAAACATTGGCGGACTCCTCATTGAGATTATATTACTTATAGCTTATTCCTTGTTGCTGGGTAAAATGAAATATCTCTCTCAAATTAATAGATTGATAAGGGTAGTGTGTGCGCCTTTAATCTTCTAATCAATCTGATTGAAGTTCTCTTATAAAAGCCTATTGTTATGAGCTGACCTCATGAAGCGTATTCGGGCGAAGCCCTCACAATAGCTAGCCCCATGACATGAAGCTATTCCCGGATCCCGATTGTCTGCCCGGATATGAAGCAACCCCGGCCCCGGTTGCCCTGCGTTACGGCGCCTACTCGGAACCACATGACACCCATCCACCTAGAATCCCCGGAAGGAAGATTGCCGGAAGCCCCTATTCCCCTTTTTCTTATAAGATTGTATGCGCGTGAAGAACCTGTTGTTTCTTTCCTCTTTCTTCCCTCATGTTACGTTTTCTATTCAGACATGCCCTTATAGTGAGCATTAGGCGGGACTAGCCCGTAACATTAGAAAACGTAACATCAGGACTTTGAGAATTTGAATCATTATAGTGAGACTTATCACACCGTGTGTGAACATGAACCCGAACAACCAACCCTCCGGAGAACGGCAGCCAGTGCCTGTCGAGGAACTGCTCGCGCAGCTTATACACCGAATGGAAGCCTTCAACATTGATATTAATACCCGCATCGAAGCCGTCAACGCGAATGTCAACAACCGAATGAACCACCTAGAAGCAGGCTTCGACCACTTGGACCAACGAACCGCGAACCTTGAGACTCCGCAGGCGCCTCTCGCTCAACCTCCTCCGTATCCGGTCCCCCAACCAGAAGCAACCGAGGAGGCTCCGAGACGGCAACTGCGTCATCAACTAGGACACGCCACTGAATATGATAACTCTGATAAATCCCTGTTCCTCCCCTTTCTCGCAGAACTCCAAGCCAAGATCAACATCGATTGACCAGCTATAGGAAACATATACGCCCAAATATGGTACGCCTATAGCAGACTGCAAGGAGATGCTCGAACAAAAGTTTTCCCATGGATGCGAATTCACGCTACTGATCCCAGTACTATCAATAACGAGACCCTTTCCGCATTCTACCAACACCTCCGCACCCAATTCGAAAATCGCCAGCTTATTGAACAAGCTAACCAGCAACTCAACCGGCTCCGTCAAGGCCGTATCCCGTTCCAAGATTTTGCTAGTGAATTCGAAAGGATTCTTCTTCTTGCTGGAGGTCATACATGGCCTGACGATGTCCGAATTGCCCGAATTCGAAGTGCTATCAACCAAGAAATGCGACAGGCACTTATCGGACAGACCCTCCCTACCAGATATGAAGCCTTCATTGAGCACCTGCACCGTGTTGCTAACGACCTAGACGAGTACAACCGTATTCGCAACCTCCGTAACCGAGGCCTGAACCGACCCCCTTTTGGCGCACCAAGGAACGACTCACTAAATGCCACCCCTCCACACCGGCCTCAGTCCGCCGCCGTAACGGCCCCTGCTCTTCCTGTTGCCATGGATCTGTCTGCTACCTCCCAACTCCCTACCGTACGGACCCGTCCTCCACCAACCTGTTACAACTGTGGGAAAGTCGGCCACATCGCTCGTGTCTGCCCCGGGCCCCAACGGCCTCGAGCTCCTCACCTCGTGGCCGTCACCAATACCGCTCCCGAGATTCCCGCAGCCGTGCCGGAACCGAGACCCACTGTCCATTTTGAAGAATCTGAGTCGGAAAAAGAGTAGCTCCCAGCAGAAGTCGTAGTTGGGAGCAGGATACAGTAAGGAAGTTTTTAACGGAAGAGAAAGAAGCGACAGCCTTTGAGGTTGATGTGTTACTCGACGACAATGTGTATGCTAGGACGTTAGCCGACAGTGGATGCATCTCTTACGGAGTAATCAAAGAATCTTTCGCTTTGAAACACAGCCTTACCCGATACGCAATAGCGCCGGTCCCTATCCGGGGATATGATGGAATAGAAGAACAGACTACCAGTGAGATTGCAATAACGACTATGGATATTGGAGGCCATAAGACGAAGAAAGCATGCTTCTACGTGGTACAGAAGATGAAATACGATTTGATATTAGGAATACAATGGATGCGGAAGGAAGGAATCCTTTTTGACCCAGCAAACGAGGTTTTAACATTCCTTGATGGAATTAAGATTGACAACAAGAATATGAGTGAGGCACGCCGCCGTGACGGCGCCTACGAGGTATCCGCAGCCGGCCTTGCTGCCCTGAGAAGACGACAGAGAAGGCAGCCAGAGACCGGAATTGAGATTTTTGCAGCCAGTATGGCCGATATTGACAAAGCGCTTGCTCCGAAAGCAAGGACAGACCCCCGAACTAAGTTACCAAACTATCTACAAGATTATGCTGATGTTTTTGACCCTATTGAAGCGGATAAACTACCAGAGCGCCGACCCGGTGCTGATCATGCTATTGAACTGATTGAACGAGATAAGGATGGAAGGAAGCCAGAAGCCCCTTGGGGCCCCCTTTACAACATGTCACGAGAAGAGCTTCTCGTGTTAAGAAAGACACTACACGATTTATTATCTAAAGGATTTATACGAGTTAGCAAGTCACCCGCAGCCGCGCCAGTGCTATTTGTCAAAAAGCCGGGTGGAGGACTACGTTTCTGCGTTGACTACCGAGCTTTGAATGCTATTACCAAGAAAGATCGATACCCCCTACCACTGATACATGAGACTCTACAGCGGATATCCAAAGCAAGGTGGTTCACGAAGTTTGACGTGCCTGCAGCGTTCCACAAGATACGTATCGCGGAAGGAGACGAGTGGTTGACAGCCTTCCGAACCCGATTCGGCCTTTTCGAATGGCTGGTAACCCCCTTCGGTCTAGCTAACGCCCCAAGCACGTTCCAACGGTATATCAACTGGACCTTACGGGACTTGCTAGACGACTTTGTGACTGCCTATATTGACGACATACTTATCTTTACTGATGGCTCATTGAAAGAGCACCGTCAACATGTCCGCACGGTGCTCCAACGGCTCCGTGATGCCGGCCTGCAGATCGACATTGACAAATCGGAATTCGAAGTAAAAAGTACGAAATACCTCGGATTTATCGTCGAAGCTGGTAAGGGAATACGAATGGACCCTGCCAAGATAAGAGCAATTCAGGAATGGCAAGCACCTTCTACAGTCAAGGAAGTCCGACAATTCCTAGGCTTTGCCAACTTTTATCGGCAGTTTATCCGCGACTACTCTGCTATAGTACGACCACTGACAGACCTCACGCAGAAAGGGGTAGACTTCGTATGGAACAACACTGCCAATGAAGCTTTCCAGAGCCTTAAGAGCCTCTTCACTACTGAACCAGCACTCGTCCCCTTTGACCCTGAACGGGAAACTGTTGTTGAAACCGACTCCTCAGGTTATGCGAATGGAGGCACCCTTTCCCAATACGATGATGACGGGCGGCTCCGTACTTGCGCCTACTATTCCCGGAAGCTGAACCCCGCAGAATGCAACTATGAGATCCACGATAAGGAGCTGCTCGCTATTATTGACTGCATGAAGCAATGGGAAGCCGAACTAATATCGTTAGATAAACCCTTTACTGTGGTAACAGACCACAATAACCTACGTTACTTCACTAAGATCCAGCGACTAAGCGAGCGACAGATGCGTTGGCAAATCTTCCTCTCCCGATTCAACTTTGAGTTAGTTTATCGACCTGGGTCACAAGCCTTCCGCCCTGATACCCTCTCACGGCGACCACAAGATATGCCGAGGAATGAGAATGATGATCGACTTACTTATCGAGACCGAGTCCTACTGCCGCAAGGGGTCCGTGTGCACTCCGTGCAGGTGCCGCGCATGGTGATTCCTGTCACTCAAATAGTAACTGACGAAGGTCAATTCCAAACACTCTGGGTACAAGCCAAAGCCTATGATAACAGTTATGCCCGTATCAAGCAAGCCGTTGCCGATAACCTCCGAACATTCCCACGAGACCTTGGTCTAAAGTTGACTATTGCTGACTGCAAGATCGATGAACAAGGACGTCTTTTACACCGTGACCGCCAATGGGTCCCCGACTATGAGCCGCTCCGGACAAAGATTATACAACAATGCCATGACTCGATGCTCTCAGGGCATCCCGGCCATAACGGGACGAGCGCCATCGTAGGGAGAGCATTCTTCTGGCCACACATGAGCCAGGACGTACGACGGTTTACGAACAACTGTAGTAAGTGTGGTGCGAATACAATATGGAGAGAACGGAGGCAAGGACTATTGAAGCCGCTTCCGGTCCCGGAAAGGATTTGGCGAGAGATCAGCATCGACTTTATCGACAAACTGCCAGTTAGTGATGACTACCGCCACCTCATGGTCATAGTGGATAGATTGAGTAAAGGCGTTATCCTAGTTCCACTGAAGGACCTCGGTGCCGAAACGGTTGCGCGTGAGTTCTTACGGTTCTTCGTGGCTCGTCATGGATTCCCCAGAGGCATTATCTCAGACCGAGGCACGCAGTTTGTAAGCGAGATATGGAGCTATGTATGCCGGAGCGCGAAAACTGAACGGCATCTGTCAACTGCATGGCACCCTCAGACCGATGGCCAGACTGAGCGAATGAACGCCGTTGTCGAGGACTACCTACGGAAGCACTGTTGCTACTTCCAGAACGATTGGAGCAGTTTGCTCCCGATGGCTGAGATAGCAATCAACAACCGGATATCATCGACCACTGGGATGAGTCCCTTCTTCCTTACACACGGATATGACTTAGAGGTTGTAGACCTACGGGATGCCTCCCATGAGCCAACCACACGGCGTAAGGAACGGGAAATTGCGAAAGGTATTGTCGAAAAGTTAGCACAAGCAGCGGGTCTGGCACAGACCGAAATGGCAGCAGCGCAACAGCGTATGGAAGAGTCCGCGAACCGGCACCGTGACGCAGCCTACACATATCGAGTAGGGGACAAAGTATGGCTTGATCTGCGGAATACCCGAACCGACCGTCCGTCCAAAAAGCTAGACTACAGACATGCGAAATTCACGGTATTGGAAAGAATTGGCACACACGCCTACCGGCTGGACGTTCCTGGAAGCATACATAACGTGTTCCATACGGCTCTGCTACGGCCCGCATCCGAGAACCCTTTTCCATCGCAGGAGGTGTCCGACTACCAGCCACCAGGTCAGTTGATCGACGGGGAATTGGAATACGTGGTAGAGAGAATCGAGGGTGAACGCACTGTCAGCCGAGGGCGTGGTAAACAACGCCAATACTTGGTGAAATGGTTGGGATACGAGCAACGAGACTGGCAACCGGCACGGAACCTTGAGGACACCGTCGCCCTTGACGACTGGGAATCCTCAAAGAAGGGAGGGGGGTAATGTTATGAGCTGACCTCATGAAGCGTATTCGGGCGAAGCCCTCACAATAGCTAGCCCCATGACATGAAGCTATTCCCGGATCCCGATTGTCTGCCCGGATATGAAGC